>SKCR01041294.1:0-100012 GCA_019454045.1 Zanthoxylum bungeanum
CTAGTGTATGAGTATCATACACAAGAGGATTTATATCTAAAATTAGTAATGAAAGTTTGTAATTATCCAAGGTTCTGACCCTATACAGAATTTATCACAATTAACTAAGACAAGTCATAATCAATGTGTCTATGGATTAATCAAATTAACAACCACCCAACTTTATGTCTATGTAATTATAGAGCAAAGTAAAAAAAAATTCAGGTAATAAATAATAATGCAGAAAATAAATATCAACCATACAAAATCAACACAAGTTATTTTGGTGATGAAGTGGAAAACTCGTGCTAGTAAGAAATCACTTCGGGTATCTACAACATCATACACATATAATAATAATCAAAGTAGTAATAAAAATGGCGATGATAACATATCAATGATAAAAAAACAACAAAGTGAATGAGACAGAATACATGCCTCGTCGGTCTGGCTTCGTAGAAGTCTGGCCGGACAATGTTCAAGAAATTAATGTATGGACGGACTTAGAGTATGTCTAGTCGGATATACTAGTTAATCAGGAGATTAATAAATACATGTATTGCTAACAATAATAATTAAAACAATAACCATCACAACAGTAATAATATAGCAGTAAGTAAATGACTTGTAAAATAAATCAACAGTAAAAAGAAAATAACTGAGCGAATTAGAATACATGTCTCCTCACCCTGGCTTCGGGGATGTCACGCCGGATATATAGATGTTTGGGCGAATATGAATTGAGTATGATTGGACATTCCACGTGAACCAGACAGAGAACAAACATAGAAACATGCATTAAAATGAATAACATGATGACAATGAAACAATAAGATCTGTAAAATCGGCCTTTCGGTTAATCGTTTGCCAGTTGTATGTGGATTTGTATCCCGAGTGCAGACCATATTACCATCTATTCAGAATCTCCAATGGAATTTACTTCTGTATTTCCATCCTATATACCAATAGGGAACCACCATATACGGTCGTACATGTTTTGACTTATGTATGTCCAGCCAGATGTGAATCAAGTCTGGCCGGACATAGTGTGTCAAGACAGTATTTTGAAACGAGTGGAAATAGCGATGAGAGTGGCCTCGGGTTGTACCTTATGTGTATTTGGCTCATAAGATGCCTTTGAAATTGGGCATTTTGCTGAACTGCTCGTCGGAATAAGGGAAACTCCAGGGGCTTCTCACTGTATTTTCTTTCGGCTCTCTATTTTGCTTTCAACTCACTCTTACTTTTGCTTTCAATTCACTGTGATTTTTCATTTTCGACGCATTATTATTCCTATATCATGAATTCGTTCATTTCACAGGCTTTTTATAGGCATAAGCCTATAACACATAGTTAGAATTCTCTAAAATTCTATCTTATATAGGGTTTATCTTTATCTCTAGCTTCATTAAGTCGTCAAATTATCTTTTGATGCAAATGCTTCACACTTGTAATGTGAGCCCTTGGTTACTCAACAATTTCACCAACTCAAGTTACTTTGCATACTCAATATTTGAAATGTCGTTTGATGTAAAAGCACTTATAGGGTTCATGATACTCCTGGTTACTAAACATTTCAAACACTGGATATGTTTTTATAAGATTCACTATTTCCTTCTTTCCATCATTTTCTTTTTATCTATTTCTTCTTTTTCCCATTTTTATTATTAATTTTTTTGTTTCTTTTTTTTTTCCTATATTTTCTTTTTGTGTGATTCACCTTTTCTTTTCTTTTCTCTTCTTTTTTCCTTTTCGTTTGCATCATCTCCTTAACTTAGTGTTATCTCAACCTTAACTTTGGAAAGAAATCAAATGGGTGCCAAGTATTTTTTCTATCTCTACAGATTGTGTAAGCATAAATTTTTTCTGGGTAGGCAACGCTATTCTAAATGCAAGTTTTGGTGTACAATATTTTAGATGGCATTCTACCGGTGATTCCAAAGTTAAAGAATTGCCTTAAGGATTTAGACATACTCATTTTTTTATGAGACAAAATACTCTTGATAAAGACTGAGTTTATTATCATTGAACATTTAAATAAAGTCATTAAATGATGAAAAAGAAAAGATGCAGATGCAGATGCAATTCTTTGGTGATTTGGAAATCGGACACTACATGGTCAAGGCTTCTTCTGGATCTGGTATTCTGCCAGCGTTGATCAAATTTTGGATTTCATGTTTGAGACAGGCACATTTATCTATCTCATATCCTGGGAACTTATGGAATGCGCAGTATAGGGCCGGATCAATTTTGTTCGATAGCGGGTTTGACACAGGCTTTAGATCCATGGTTTTAATAGGCCTTGTTTTTGAAGCTTGTCCAAAATCTCGGACATTAGTCTTCCTAGGTTGGAGAAATACCATTTTTAGATGGTGTTCACTTCTTCTGTTCCATTTCTTGAATTCATTGAGTCTTTTCTATTATTTTTCTTATGTTGCCCCTGGCTATAGAGGTTCATGTATTCTATTTTTTCTTCTTCTATGTCCATGACAGTCTTCTTCAATTTCTAAAAGTTTTTCATCATAAAGGTCATTCTCCTCAGTTTATTATAGATAGAGGGTTTGGTACCCTTGATGATCATTTTGATAAGGTCATGTTCCGATGGCCTCGTCTGCATCTTCAGCAACTGGCTTCTCCAGCGATCTAGGTATTCCTTGAAGCTTTATTCGGGTTTCTGCTTCATGTGTTCTAAATCCAGAAGTGATAGATCTAGTTCCAAGTTTTTGATGTACATGTTAAGGAAGACATATGCCAGTGTTTTCCAGTCATTTTTTATCTTATTTTCTAGGCCGTGGTACCATACCACATGTGCTATTTTGAGAAACATGCCAACTGTCTTCAAGACTTACCGCTTGGACAAGCCAGTAGCACTCATCACAAACACGTACTGACGGAGATATACCATGGGGTCTTCATTCTCATCAAATTTGGTCATATCAGGTATATCGAATTTGGTAGGTAGTTGTTTTTTAAAGGTCATGACACCATAATCAAGCAAGTCTTCATGCTTACTTTTCATTTTCTGTGTGACTGATTCCATTTGTTCTTTCAAGTTTTGGAGCTCGGTCTCATCCCAAGAGTTGGCCATTTTATCTGCAGCATATTATAATAAGTCTTCCTCTTTATCAAGTTTGGGGATTTCTTCCTCTACTTTGTTCATAGGCCATTCACGCCTCATTTCACTAGTTTCAGCCTTTGCTGCCTGAGATACCATAAAGTTGGCCATAACATTGGCCAAAGTCTGCAGTTGTTCTGCAATCTTGTTCATGTTGGATTTCAACTAATCTACACGTGACTTCTCATTGTTGGCCATTTCTGAGTTGGTTAACTAACCTCTAACTAATCTGCATTTTTCCCTAATCCAACGGGCCGTTATGATGGATGCATTCAAAAATATTAGCACGATGCATGTATGCATGCGATAATGCTGAATCGTCAGCATATATCCTTCTAACATTATTCATCCCATACACGTGGTAAATCCAATATTGTCCATAGGCTTGGCTTAGCTTATGTACCAATATGGGGTACGCAAACTCGTTCTCCCTATGTTAAAAGGTGAACCTTGGCTAACTTGGTACTTTTCCATCGTTAAAAGACAAAGGCTACCCATTTACATATGACTAAGCCTAATATAGGGATCGTGCCATTGTTTAAAAACGATAAACATATTGCATGTCTGGCCGGATATATTTTGTAAACCAGAAAGTTCGAAACTACAACATTATACTCGTCTAATAATAATCAAAACAGTAATAAAAACTACAATAATAACATAGCATCATATAGATGATTGATAAAGCAGAACAATGATAGAAAAATAACAAAGTCAACGAGACAAAATACATGCCTCGTCGGCCTGGATTCGTAGAAGCCTAGCCGGATATTCTTCAAGAAATTAATGTCCGGCTGGACTTAGAATAAGTCGGCTGGATATACTAGTAAATCAAGAGGTCAAGAAACACATGCATCACTAACAGTAACAATTAAAACAATAACAATCACAACAATAATATATAGCAGTAAGTAAATGACTTGTAAAATAATCAACAATAAAAAGAAAATAACTAAGCCAATTAGAATTCATGTCTCATCGGCTGACTTCGGGGATATCAGACCAGATATAGGGATGTCTGGTCGGACATGAACTGAGTTTGGATGGATATTTCACGTGAACCAGACAGAGAACAAACAGATAAACATGCATTAAAACAAACAACATGACGACAATGAAATAATAAGATCTATAAAATCGGCCTTTTGTATAATCGTTTCCCAGTGGTACATAGAGTTATATCCTGAATGCAGATCATATTACCGTCCATTTGAAATCGGCTATGAAATTTACATCCGGGTGTCCATCCTATATACCAATAGGGAGCCACCATATACGGCCGGACATGTTTTGACTTATGTTCGTTCAGCTGAATGTGAATATCAAGTCCGGCCAGACATACTGCGTCAAAACATCACTTTGAAACAAGTAGAAATAACGTTAGGATGCCCTAAGGTTGTATCTTATGTGTATTTGGCTTGTAAGATGCCTTTGAAAATTGGGTAGTTTGTTGAATCGCTCGTCGGAAGAGGGGAAGCTCTAGGGACTTTTCACTGTATTTTCTCTCGGTTCTTTGTTTTACTTTATCAGCTCATTTTTCTTTTTTCTCTCAATTCACCGTGTTTTTCATTTTCGAATCATTATTCTTCATTTATCCCCAATTTGTTCATTTCACATGCTTTCTATAGGCAAAAGCCTTAACAGGATAATAATGGACATTAAAAATAAAATAAATCTTGAGGTAAATCCCCTTAGGAGTTTAACATAATTCAACTACTTTACTGGATAACTAGTAGATCAATATATGTCTAGTCGGATTTATGATGGCTGGGTATGTCCGGTCGGAAGATATCCAATATCCGGCCGAATGTTCGTATATGAGAGAAGTCTAGCCAGACATAGGTGACGTCTGGCGGGGTTTGGCCATTTTTCTTGAATTCTCTGGAGCTTATTTCCCTTCTGGCCTTTCAAGTGGTGCTCCTATACGAGACTCATCATCAGACTATGCATATAATTGCAATGACTACAAGTACGTAATTAAATTCTGATATTTCTAATGATTTTTCTTTACTTGATTCTACATAGATACTAGAAGACGATTGACAGAAATAAAATTTTGAAGAACTATGAACACTTGAAGAAAAGAAACATGAGAAAACACCCAAATTGAAATTAAAGAACTTACCAGAAAGATTGAAGTATGCATTTCTTGAAATGAACAGACTTACCCTGTGGTAATTTCCTCCTCCTTTACAAGCGATCAAAAATGTAAGTTACTAAATGTATTGAGACAACATAAATTGACAATTGAATAAATTTTAAAAGATATAAAAAAAACATTAATCATTTGATATGCACACACATAATACATTTAGAAAATAATATCAGGACATATCGTCAATTCCGAAGAAGATTAAACCCCCACATAACCAAATGAAAATAATACAATTCCACCAAATCTTAATATTTATCGAATATTTTGATCAAACAAGTAGCCATGCAGATCTCAAATTAAATCACAATTAGTACATAACATTAATTAACGTCATATGACGTAAATTCACTTCAATTCAAGTCCATCCCTGAGCTGGATTGGTTCCGCTAGCGAAGTTCCTTGCTTCATCAATATTTGCTCCAACACTGTGATGATACCTGGAAAAAAAAAGCTTTTTATATTAAATTGAGTGTTTTGTAATTGAGTAAGATAATTAAATACTTCAGATAGACCACCAATGAAATATTTATAGATTGTCAAAAGTGTGATTTCATTCTATTGTATATGGGGAAAATGAGCATAATAATTTCATATTTAACAAAATTAATCGAAATTTTTCTGATATTTAAAAATTAAATAAAACCTCCTAATGTTATAACAATTCGCTTAAATATTAACTTTATTTATCATTTTACTATTTTGCCTCTTATTGAAAATCTATATGCTTAGTAAATATGAATTAAGTAAAATAATTTAAATAATCTTAATGATTAATAATACAGAAAAGCTAAAATGTTTGAATTAAATAAAATTTTAAAAAGTGCAAGACATTTAATTTTTCATCATTTTACTTGATTCATATTTCCTAAGTTTTATTTTATAAGTATTTCCTAAACATTTAAGTTTCCATAAGAGGTGAAATAGTAAAATGATAAATAAAATTAACATTTAAGAGAACTGAGGATTTGTTTAATTTTAAATATCAGGGAGATTTCGATTACTTTTATCAAACATGGGGTGTCTTGCTATGAAACAAAACTCAAAAACACCTTCATTTGGTACTAAGGGTGGCAATTCTAACCCCAAGGGGTTGCTTCAGTGGTAAAAGCTTTGGACTTGAGTGGTTTGCTCCCTCTTAGGTTCAAGGTTCGAATCCCACTAGATGCATTTCCTTGGGGCCATGCCCCCTGGTGTAAAAAGCCAGCGACTTACCCTGATCCGTGTTGGGAAACTTCTGAGGGCACGGGGCACAGGTCCCGGGGATTAGTCGAGGTGCGCGTAAGCTGGCCCGGACATCCTGGTTATCCAAAAAAAAAGGGTGGCAATTCTACCTAGATCCGGCCCGAATCCAGAAGACCCAGAAGGACCCGAGTCCGCAATATATTTTTGCGGACTCGGGTTTTGATTTTAAAGATCTGTACTTATCCGGGTTCTAATCAGGGTTCACATAATTCCGGATCCGGTTAATTTTTAAAAAATTAAAAAATAAATATAAATTAGGATATTTTATGAAGTTAATTGATAATTTTTACATGAATCCGATTAATTTTAATTATATTTTTGTGAATTTCAGTTTTTATAAATTTTAGTGAATTTCAATTTGTGATAATTTAGGATTTTTCATGATATTAATTGATAAATTTTAAAAAAAAATTATTTTTATACGGATCCCGGATTCGAATCCGGGTATACCCAGACCCGCACTGGGTATTCCCAGGTCCGGATCCAGATAATTTTTCCCGGGTCCGGGTATTTGGTAGTAAAAAATAATATTTTATTTTATTTTTTTTAAAAGTAGCACTTAGTGTCTGTTTGTATGAGTTCTTTTTACTAGGCAAAAGTGTTTTTTAATTAAAAAAGTTCTTTATATAATTTTTAATAGTATTTGGTTGTATTTAAACTAAAATTTTTAGGATTAAAAAAAATATTTTGCTTCTACTAGTAAAAACTCAAAATTTAGGTTATTGGAAGTATATATATTGTAAAGTTTTTTTTTTTAAGAGATAAATTATCAATAGTTAATAATCTTATTTTATTTTAAATAATTATTTCATTTCTTTTATGACACAACTTTAGAAACTTCAACTTATTGTCAAAAGCTTAAGTTTTTTTTAAAAAAAAAAAAAAAAAAAAAAAAACTATTTAAAAAACTATATTAAACGAAATCAAAGTTATTTGGTACAGCTCTCCTCTAATTTTCCATTGAAAAGCTTAAGTTTTCACTACATCTAATTTTTTTTTATGTATAGTAGTATATAATAATATATCATAAGTTAGAAAATTAGGAATAAGAACCTCTAGAAAATTTACCCTATGTGTTGCGAAGGGTGCACCCTGAAGCAGTTACTGGCCATTGCTATATAATTAGGATCTGCTCCTAATTCTTGAATTGATTTCTCCAGCTGAAAAGTTTTACACAGAGATTATATATACACACACACACATATTTTCCATTTGCGCACAACATTTTGTATAAAACTCCAAGATAAAATTTGAGCACAAACCTTAGCTTTCAGCTGCTTATTTTCTTCTCCAAGATCGTGCGTCTGTCAGTTTATATGACATGAATCAATAGCATGTAAGTGAACAAAATAAACCATTTATTAAAATAAAAAAGTGAACAAAATTTTAATTAGGCTAACAGGATCTGGATCCAAGATCTATCATCTACTAAGGATAAAATTTTATGTATCCAAATTTCATAATAAGCAAGTTACTTATTAAAATATGTCCGTTTTGATTATTCATAGATTGACCCAACAACATGATCCTCAAATTTTTTTTATCCGGAACCAACCCACCCCAAAAACTTAATTAATGGGGATCATCACTTGTGTCTTTCTCAAACAATGAAGGTTAAGTGAGATTGACATTATTAATTTATTTTTACCTTTTGCTGTAGGTTTTCCAATTCTTGCCGCATTAATTCCGACTGCAGTATTTTGAAAGCAGAAAATTAATAATTCATCAGCTTATAATTGAAGAATGCAATATGCTTATAGAATATGAATGATGTGTGTTTCTCAACTTCTATTTTCCTGAAAATAACATCATAAAAAAAAAAAACAATAATTGTATTTCAATACAATCTTACGAACAAAGTGAAATGAAGTCGGAAATTAATATGTTAAGTTTTTTAATAAGTTGAGTGATGAGTATCTATAATATACACTTTTCAAATGTATTTATCGTTGATTTTGTTAGCGACACAATCGCATAATGGATTTTGATGATGCAACGAGAGTGAAGTCTTCGACGCACAAAAGCGAGACAATACAAAAAAATGTCGAAGCACACGATGGTGAAGAGCGAAGAATGTGAAGACTTGCATACATTGAAGATTTTATATGAAGTCTTAGCTTATGATTCTAATTGTAATGTGATTTGAGTATTCAAGTGTCTAAACTCATAGGAAACATGCACATTCACTTAATTAGATGCATTAGATTCATGTACAAAATGCATTAAAACCTTTATACTTATATTTTTGGTACAGAGACCGGCATACCGGTCCCTTACCGGTGTCCATACAAGTGAGATGCTGAGTTTTGCATGCTCACTGGAAGCGGCACGGACCTTACCGGTCACCATACCGGTGAACCTATGGATTGCATGGCTACTGGAACCGGCACACACCAGACCGGGTTCGATACCGGTGAGCCTAACAGCTAGTTTCTTTGCTGGAACCGGCATGACCTAAACCATTCATTATACCGGTGACCATACCGGTCAAGCCTTCACATTGTACAGTCACTGGAACCGGCAAGGACCATACCGGTCCCCATACCGGTGACCTTACCAGCCTAACAAATATATCTTCAATAGTAATATAGCCGTTGATACCTGTTACTATGCCAGACCGGCATACCGGTGTCTGGAGACCGGCATACCTGTCTCAGACAGCAAAGTTGGGGCAGTCTTTCATTTTGCTATAAATTGAGCCACAACTCATTTTTTCTTGGTTAGAGAACTAGAGAACATTCAAGAGTGTTTCTAAACCTTCATATTCATAAACACTCGTCAAGCTCACACACACTACACCTTCATATAGATTTATAGTGAGATTAGATCACTTGGGTAACCAACTCACACAATCTTCTTTATCATTGTGAGTACCCAAGTGTGTTTTACAATTTCTTTATACAAAACACTTGCGGTTTGTGAAATCTCATTGGTTGGGTAATTGTAAAGGTTTTCGAGTAAGCCTACGTAGAAAACTCAAAGTGTAAAGGTTCGGAGTGCATCTTGCGTAAAACTCTTGGTTGCGGGTGAGCCACGAAAACTCGTTATTAGTGAAAAGCTTCAAGCGCGGCTTGGGGGAGTGGACGTAGGCATTGTTGGCCGAACCACTATAAATCTCGGTGTCATTTTCTCTATCCCTTAACTCTTTACATATTGCAAGTTTTATTTATTACATGTTTATATATTAGAAACTTGCATATAGGTTGTTTATTACAATAGAGAAAATTGACATTAAGCATTAATTGGTAAAAGAGCTTAAAATCGGCAAAGATTTTTAATTCCACATATTTTAGCCGTAACCCAATTCACCCCCTCTTGGGTATAGAGTTTGATTTATCGCTATTACTTGTAGGTAATTTCAGATTTCTCACTAAATTATATTTTTGAATGTGTTAAATGCATTAATATTCAATGTTTTATTGTTTAGGATGCATTATATGAAGAATTGAGTAAAAAAGAGTGCAAATCCGAAATTCCCGACTTCTACCAGTGATTTCATAATTGCTACAGTATTTAGTATTTTTTTCATAATATATTTTTTATGATATCTATATAAGAGAACGTTTAGGGGTACTTCAAAATATTTTTGGGGAGGAAAATAAGTCTCTTTGGAGGCTAAAACACTCTCTAAACACATCAACCATTCAAGAACAATCAAGAACAAGAAGATCAAATAGAATCAAGAAGAGAATATTGAAGAACTTGGAGATAAAAGATTGACAGCCTTCATGATTTGTTTTCTTTATCCCTTATTTATTAATTCTTCGTTCTTTATTATGTTAAATACCATGATATTGTTGTTTATTATCTTCATCATGAATTAGATCTTGTTCTAGAATTGTAATGGAACCCAATATGAACTTTTATTAATTGAATTTTTTTAGTTATTGATTTGTGACCTTTTATGTGGATTGTTTATCATTCTCTATGCTTAATGTTTTCTATTGCTTAGCCAATAATAGGATAGTAGTGGTAAATCCTAAGGAACTTGAAAAATGAGATTTTAGTTTAGCCTTGGGAATTGATAATGCGTGATCGTATTCATAAAATCGATTTCTGTTCAGGATATAAATATACTTGCAAGGCATGCTTATCAATAATTAGAACCTGATCATAATGAGTTTGACTTAAATTAATTATCATATGAATATAGGTAATTGAACTAAATTGGACGCTTATACTTGAACATCATAAGATACTTGTAGATAACTCCGTGTTCTAGATTAATATATAATTCATCATAGTTGGTCAATTATAAAGAGAGGAGAAAGATTTAAGGGAATATTATGAGGAATTTGTGATCTTAGGCTCTTCTTATCTAACTACTTTCACTTGTTTCAATTTGCTTTTTTTTTTTTTAGTTTATTAGTTAATACCTCTTATTTCATAATTGTTAGTTAAAATAAGATTAGAGCTAAGATAATTTAATATTTAACATTAATAATAATTTTATGTGGGATCGATATTTTTATCGCTAATATTGAGAAAGGTCTAAATCTCTTCTTTATAAATATTTTTTATTATTTTATTATAAAGAAGAATAAATATATTGCATATATAGAGACTAGTCTTGCTTGATGGCTCACTATTGACTAAGCCATGAAGGAAATGAAAATAAAGCCGAAAACTGATAGAAAAATGCCCGAAGTTATGAGATTAAAACATGTAGGCGGATAGAATTAGGGTCGAAAACTAATAGAACTAGACCCGAAAGTTAATAATCACATTCATTTTACATTCATTTGCGCCATCACGAAAAATAAAACTCAATTAATATGTTATGCTCTTTCTTGATATGTATATGATTATGTCTTTACGCTTTCGAGTTACGACTGGTTCCATTAGTTGGAAAGCTACACTATAAGCAACTATTACTCTATATATCACACAGAGATTGAATATGATGGCACTAGAAGCAATTTGGCTGAAGGGTTCGGTTATTGATCTTGGCTTACAAGTGCTTACTATGATAGTCAGTATGTTATACATTCGGTTGAAAAATCACTTTGAGTTTAAAAATTTATATATATGCATGCACATATGTACCTTTCGAAGTCTAGATAATGAGATGGTCTTATCAAGCTGTTTCTCAAGTTTTTGCAGCTCTTTCACTCCAAGTGTTCCGAGATCTTCTCCCAGAAAATACCTAAAAAACAAATAAAATTACTCTATAATAGTCTGTATATATGTGTTCAACGATACAATCAGTTCTAATGAGGACATCATTAACTTAATAAGTTGAAAATCTCACTAAAAGAAAGGGAAAAAAAAAAAAACAGATTTCAATGTATTAAAAGATAAATAAAACTGCATTAAAATTTGTATTTCCGGGTATTAACTTATTATGTTGAAAACATCCTTATTATTAAAATACATTTATAATTTATCAAAATTAATCAATTAATTGAATTTAACCTTTGAGAGCGCTCTAGAGACTCGTGTAATGCCCTTAATCTTAAGATCTCTGGGAATAATCCCTGAAACATTGAACAATGAATTGAGGATGATCAGTAATTGTTATGAGTATTGAACATACGTTTGATGATATAAATTCACTATATATTGTGACTTACGCTCTTAACAAAATTACCCGGCCGAGAATGTTGAACATGATTTATAATGTTAAGGAAATAATAGGATCTAGAGGATTTGTTGTCATAATGCGAAGATTATGTCTTGATCGTATCCATAATACAGGGAGAGTATTTCCTTAACATATAAACATATGATAGTTCCAATTTTTAACAAGTGTTTGCTCACTTGATTAAGTCACCCCTGTTTCATATGGTAGGTTTTTATATAAATGATAGAGGCATTCAAATTCTTTTCTTCTTTATAATGAAATAATATAACAATTTTATTAATTTTCAGCTTCGTCCTACCCTTTCAGGTACTTAAATAAGAATAACATGTCATTTAAAACGTAAATAATTAATTTTAAACAAGAACTGGTTATTTGCAATTTATGAACCAAACTTGTAAGTTCGATTCATACAGACACCTAAATATCAAACAAACCTCAGGTTCCAGCTCATTTATGTTGCTGGGATCTTGAGAGCTGTAGCAGCATTGCCTGTACCGTTCAAGGATTTTTTCCACACCACTGCAGGTAAAATGAAAGAGAATAATTAAAGTTTCAAGAAATTTAGTTATTCCTAAATGCAAGTTAAGATGTAATATGTTCCTAAAGGATGTGACTTGGTGACAAAGGGCTTAAGATTTGATTGTCAGGTCATGAGTTCTAGTTTAGAGAGTGTATTTCTTGTAAGAATCTGAGACAGCCGAGGGATTTACCTGCTTCACTTAAGTCCGAGTGGAGTGGATTAGCGGTGGGGTTTCCAAAATTTTCAACATTTCCAAAAAAAAAAAAAGTGATGATGTAATATGATGTGAGTAGCTATCAATATTCAAATATGAAACGAGAGGTGATGTGCAAGAAAGCTTTGTAAATGTAGTGAAGGAAAATAATTACACTGATCTAGCTTTTATCTTGAGGGAAAGATTTGGGTGTGAAAGTCAAACATACCCTAACCAATAATAATGGAGAGAGAAATTTTTTTAATTAATATTGATATTTAACGTTAGTTGTTAGTTGATATGTAATTAATATTGATAAATATGATATTAATGTTAGTTATTAGTTGATATGTAATTAATATTGATAGATATTGTATTAATGTTAGTTGTTAGTGATATGTAATTAATATTGATTCTTTTGTAATGTCTATATAAAGGCAATTTGTAATTCATATTGAAATAAAAAAAATATTATATTTTTCATCAACTCTCCTATTTCGGTTCCTATTTGTAATATGGTATCAGACGCATCCGATCTCTGGATATTTCTTTGTCATTGTCTCCAAACAGATCTTATAGCCCTTCTAGACACCCTTATTCTTGTGTCCAAACACTCAATTCCAATTTCCAAAATCTAGTTCTTACCCTCAAACCCTAGCAACCACAACCACCTTCAGCTGCCACCTCTTCCTGCTGCTTCGGCCACCACTCACGCCACCAACATCATCCCCATTGTCCGGCGACCCATCAGTAATTTTCCAATGGACAAATCGGATATTATGCATCCCATTCCTACCATCGTCCAAGATCCGAACTACCGTCTCTGATTTCAAAGAATGCATAGTTTTCTCAAAGGTCGAAAGTTATAGCGCTATGTTACTATTGATATTAAACCTCCTCAACAGAAACCTGATGAACTTGATAACAAGTTTGTTGATTGTCTCGAGGATTAGGAAAATAAGAATCATCAGATTCTGACCTGGTTTCGGAATACCTCGGTTCCTTCCATTCACCATCAGTTTGGCCGCTATGAAACTGCCAAAGAGGTATGAGATATGCTTGCCTCGAGGTACACTACTTCTGCTCTCTAACCAATATCAGTTATGGAAAGAGTTACATAACTTGAAAAAAGAGCGCGGTTAGTCTATTACTAGTTTCTTGGCTATAATGGTATCTATTTAGGACCAACTTGCTATCTCCAAACCATCAATGGGTTGTGCTGTTGATGCAGCTAAATATACTGCTCACCATGATAATATGAGGTTGATTCAGTTTCTTATGGCCCTTACTAATGATTTTGAATCTTGGAGAGCCTCTTTATTACATCAATCTCCTCTACATAGATTGGAAGCTGCTGTCTCTCGGTTATTGTCTGATGAAACTCACCCCGACTTACTTTAGCCATCTCGCGATGATGTTGTGCTTGCCGCCGCAGACAAACATTTGTCAAAAATTGGAAGCAAATTTTATTATATTTGTAACAAATCTGGTCATACTCTGAATGAATGTAGTCTTATTGAATGTCACAAATGCAAGAAAAAAGGCCATATTGCCTCTCCTGTCCCACAAGGGTGGATTATCGCTACTGCAAGCTGTCTGGCCATTCCATTGAGCAGTGCCCCACTAGTCTCCCAAGACTTGGTTAGCCATCCAAGATAGCAATTCCAATTTTCGCTGCTACCTCTGAGGTCATTGCCTCTCCTACATCCACTGGTAACTTAGAAACACTCCTTAGACAGATACTCTTCATACCCTCCAATACTTCTACTGCCTTATCTTCCACTTTAGGTAATTCCCCTTGGTACTTTGATTCTGATTGTTGCAACCACATGACTTTTCAATCTCTATTATTTTCCTTCATCTATCCCACCACGATTATCTCTTCGATTGTTACTGTAGATGACTCACAAATATCTGTAAGCCAGTCTGGATAAATATCCACCTCTGCCCTTACATTGCCTAACACATTTCTTATTCGGAAACTTACTTTCAATCTTATATCTGTTGGTCAACTATGTGAATTTGGGTTCGAACTAATATTTTCTTCCATTGGTTGTCGTGTACAGGATTCACAGACGAGACAGATTCTTGGGACAGGCCGTAAAGTTGGAAGTCTATTTGAGTTTACTTCTCTGCATCTTCTTTCCATTCTCGTCTCCCAGTTATGTGTGATGTCTACACCATCCTCTATTCAGTTGTGGCATCTACGCCATGATCACGCATCTTTAAGTAAACTTCATCATTTGATTTCTAATGGGTCTTTAGAATCTGTTATCGAACAGTCTTATTTACATTGTGTCTCCTGTCAACTTGATAAACAATCGGCTTTATCTTTTAAAAATAATAATAATACTTCTGACATTCTTTTTGACTTAATTCACTCTGATATATAGGGACCTTCTCCTACACCCACTATGAGAGGGTCCAAATATTTTGTCATATTCATTGATGATTATTCTCGGTTTACTTGGATCTTTCTCATGAAACAGTGATCTGAACTACCTCGGATTTTCATTGATTTTGCGTATATGGTTAAAGCACAATTTTCCAAAATCATCAAAATATTGCTCACTGATAATGCCAAAGAATATCTGGACTCTACACCTTAAAGTTTTTTGAAAGAACAAGTTACCATATCCTAAAGATCTTGCCCATACACCTCTTAATAAAATGGGTGAGTAGAACGTAAACATTGTCATATTTTGGATTCCGTTCGATCCATGCTCATATCATCTTATTGTATAGAATGTTTTTGGGATTAAGCCGCTCTCACCGCAGTATATGTTATTAATCGTATTCTTTCTTCATTCACTAAAAAACACGTCTCCATATGAGTGCTTATATGATATTTCTCCCTCATATGATCTTCTTAAAGTTTTGGGAGTTTTTATTTTGTCATTCTCCTCCTACTGAGCACCACAAGTTAGATTATCATGCTTGACTATGTTGTTTCTTAGGTTATGGAATTAAACACAAAGGGTATCATTGTTGGGATCCTAGGTCATAAAAACTTCGCATCTTACGTCATGTTGTCTTATGGGAGCATATTATGTTATCTTCCCTCTCTGATTTCAAAGTGTCTTTTGACCACCCTCCATTTTTCACTGATCTTTCTATCAAGTTGTTTCCATATGTTCATGATGCAGGTACCTCCAATGTGCCTACGGACGTCCAACCTTCATTGCTACATGTCCCTGATGATGCTCCTTCTATAGAAACTGTCTCTGACACCCTTGCAATTGAACACTCCCACAATATTGATACTTCATTTTCCCGTTATCCTTATCGAGTAAGAAACCCTCCTACTTATCTTCAAAATTAGCATTTCTTTTCCACTATTATTTCTTTGCATGAACCTTAGTCCTATAGAGAGACATCCTCTAATCCTCATTGGCAGCAAGCTATGCAAGATGAATTGCATGCTTTGGCAAAAACTGGTATTTAGGACTTAGTTGACCTTCCTCTGGGTAAAAACTTCAGTAGCATGCAAATGGGTATACAAAATAAAAACACATTCAGATGGATCTATTGAGCGTTATAAAGCATGTTTTGTTGCTAAATGCTTCACTCATGAATATGGGGTTGATTATGAGGAGACATTTGCTCTGGTTGCTCGGCTTACCTCAGTACGCAGCCTATTTGTCATTACTGTTGCTCGACAATGGAGTTTGTTTCAGATAGATGTCAAGAATATTTTTCTCAATGGTGATCTAGCTGAAGAAGTTTACATGAAACCCTCTCTTGGTCTTGATCATCCACAACACAAGGTATGTCGTCTATGTCGTGCCCTATATGGTCTAAAACAAGCTCCCCGTGCATGGTTTGCCAAGTTCAGTATGACTATTTGTCGGCTTAGGTTCACCTTTAGTCCACATGACTTTGCCATATTCATTCGTAAATCTGGTACATGCATCGTGATGCTAATTCCTTATGTTGATGACATGATTATTACTGGGATGATGATTCATGAATTATGGATCTTAAACAGTCTCTAAGTCAATAATTTGAAATGAAAGATCTTGGTTCTCTGAGTTACTTTTTGGGCCTTGAAGTTACTTCATTTGATGATGGTTATCATCTCTCTCAAGTTAAGTATGCTTCTGATCTTATTTTTCGAGCGGACCTTACAGATAGCAAGACAGTTTCAACCTTGTCAAGTATAATACTAAACTTACACCTATGGATGACACTTCTCTTGATGATCCTACTCTTTACAGATAATTAGTTGGTATTCTCATTTATCTCACTATTACTCGACCAGACATTGCCTATTCCGTTTATATTGTAAGTCAGTTCATGGCTGCTCCTCGATCTCTTCATTATTCTGTTGTTCTTCGCATCCTTCATTATGTTAAAGGCACTCTCTTTTGTGGTCTCCATTTTTCTGATAATTCTTCACTTGTTCTTCGAGCTTACTCTGATGCAATTGGCCATGTGACCTTACTGATCGTCGATTCACTATTAGTTATTGTATTTTTCTGGGTGACTTGTTTATTTCTCAGTATAGTAAGAAACAAACACTAATTGCTCATTCTAGTACTGAGGCTGAATATCGAGCACTTGCTGCGACTACTGCTGAACTTTTATGGCTACGTTGGCTCCTCGAAGATATGGGAGTGTCGCAATCACCCCTTATTATTCTTTATTGTGACAATAAAAGCGCTATTCAGATAGCGCATAATGATATATTCCATAAACGTACCAAATACATTGAGATTGATTGTCATTTCATTCATCAACATATTACTCGCGGTACTCTTCAGTTGGTGTATCTACGCTCCGATGATCAAATAGTTAGTATCTTCACCAAGTCTTTTCTTCATGGCCGTTACATAACTCTCGTTTCCAAACTCAATATGATTTCCTCACTACCATCTTGAGTTGGAGGGGGGTATTAATAGATATGATATTAATGTTAGTTGTTAGTTGATATGTAATTAATATTGATAGATATGATATTAATGTTAGTTGTTAGTTGATATGTAATTACTATTGATTCTTTTATAATGCCTATATAAAGGCAATTTATAATTCATATTGAAATCAGGAAAACTGGTATATTTTTCTGCAACTCTCATATTTCGGTTCCTATTTATAACAATTAACATTTGATTTATATTCATTGGATAGTCCCATAATACACTTCCCCTATAAGTTTTTTTCCTTATCTTTGAACTTACCTAATGACATAGGCAATAGAATGTTAATGATTCTATAAGTACATGAATAACAACTTGGTGGAAACCATAAATAGAAGAGATGCAATTTTAAGAAATAGCCGTGATTAAGGGTTACAAGCTTAACCCCCTTGAGAAAATGACAATACTACAATATGCTTTCTAATTCTTGATCTATTATCTTTCAAAAACATAATGTATCATGATGATAGTTTACTGGAGGGCTCAACCTCACGTCCAACATTCAAAAGTGAGAATCATCCTTAAAGGACTCAATCTCTCATTGAAAAATTAAAGGGATATCTCCTGGAAATATGAAAATCTATCCCAATAATTAGATTTGCTGAGATAATAACCCTCACTTATTTCAAATATTCAAATATGATAGGTAACAATTTCAATATTAGAAATTGCATCACATGATCTCCTTATCTAAACTTTTTCCAATTAAAATATAAGATAAAATTAGTAGTTATTAGATAAGAATGTATTATGTGATTTAATTTAATCCTATAATATCATAAAGACACAAGATTAATTTTTGAATAGCTTATAAGAACTTGGATAACATCTTATAATTCTTTCATCAAATAATTTGAAGAATGTAATTGAAAATATCCTATATTGGATAATATTAAATCTTGGATTAATTATATTTGGACAACCCTCATTTTTTTAACTAACTTTTGAGTATGAGTTAGGCTAAACACATTAGCTGAGATTAAATCTTAGGTTAATTAATTATCTCTTGAGCTGATTTTTGAGTTTGAGTTCGACTTATGGGTTTTTTATATAGAGGTGGCCCTAAGTGTTAAAGTTAAATCATCAATTTGGATTTATTTTTTTTTGTCTCACAAATTCAGTCTAATTTATCTCTGTTAACAATCAGTTCTTGAGAAATGAATATTAGACTCTAAAAAGACAGCATGTAAAGAATTTACTGAAAAAATGTTCCTGTTCCACTGCATACCATTATATGATAATGTTAAAGACATGCCAGAATTAACATCAAATTTGATATACATCTATATATAACACATGTATCTATGTATGTATGTATGTATATTCCCAAAAGGGATTAAGGCTTCAATCACAAATCAATTTCAGTTGAAACACAGTAAAGTTCCTTAGTCATTTCCAAAGCAACAAAAAAGAAAAATCATAACTTCAAAGTCTTGCTGCTTGTATGTAACAGTTCAGGTTGTAAGGTAAAGCGCACAGATTCAGTTAATTACTGTATTCAAAAGAAAGCTTACAGCTAGGATCTATTCCATTCATCAGAAATTTATTGAAAGAAGATCATGCTTTTCTTAATTTTCCTTGAAATTAAAAAAAAAAATTAAAAAAAAAAAAAATCACAAAAACAGAAACAGAAAAAAAAAAGTCCAAACAGTACTAACAAAAAAGAAAAACTTAAGTGAATGAAGCAACCAAACATTCATTTCAGGATCACAATATAATAATCATGGAATCACTTCCCATTGAAGTGTGAAGTGGTAGTAGAGTAAGAAGGAATTTTTTTTTTTATTATTATTTATTTTTTGGAAAGAATAAGTTTTCTGTTCCATTGTGTTTGAGAAATATGAATGAAGTAGAGTGAAGTGTGGTTGAATTGTTGAATTGTCACATTGCAGATGGCTAATAAAATTATTTATAATGCAACTAATAAAATTATTTATATATATATATATATTTCATACAAAATTATTAAACTCAGATTTAGCAAGAGAGAGGGCTAGCTAGCAGATGATGCTTACTCATTGCTGCCAAATTCAAAGAGCTTGCCATGGCTAGAGAAGATAATGAGAGCCACTTCAGCATCACATAGAAGAGAGAACTCATAAGCTTTCTTAAGCAAACCATTTCTTCTCTTTGAGAAAGTTACTTGTCGATTGATCTTGTTTTGGATCCTCTCAAGCAACACTTTCCCTCTCCCCATTTTTCCCTCAAAGAACCCTAAAAGCAAAACAACAACCAATAAAAGCAGATAATAGAGAGAGATGATGATATGATATTTTTTCTTATTTATTTACATTCTTATATATAATTTTTACTTTCTTCTAATTGAGGTAATGCTGGTAGTTGAGATAATGTACTTGTGCAAGTACGTTTACAGGTTCATTACCATATGTATATGTAAGTATATTTTTTTTCATTTTGGAGACACCAATTTTTTTTTGAATTATTACAAACTACATATATTACAATATGCTATCAACTGAGATTCTAGATACATACAATTATAACACTGCCCAGAAATCAACCGAGACGTAGCTCGGGACTTACAAATTCTAAATCAGCCAAGACACAGCTTGAGAATCAACTCATATATAGGAGAACTTCTTCCTCATAAAGAGGAATGTTTGAGTCCCCACTGCTTTTGTGGTGACTCGAACCCACATGGATTTTCTTTATTCTTGTAACAAAGTGGGATGACTCTGGATTTTCTTTATTTATTTTTTTAATGATTTGGGCTTTTCAGAAAATACATTCTTTGATATATTCAATAAGAAGCCAGTTCAGAAATTTGCTCCAAAAATATGAAAAGACTACTATCAAATTAGGAAAAATATTATTCCTGAAATTGTAGAGAGAAACTTAAAACCTTAATCTTAAAAACGAGGGGACGAGATGTTGATGTTAACTAGTGAAACAAAGAATTTCACTAAAAATTAAGTTTAAGAATCCGAAGTCCATATGATATAGTCAATCTGAAGTAGGGGTGGTAATTTGGGTTATTCGTTCGATTCGATTCGCTTTAAAGCGAATACGGATTTGAAAAAATAGATTGGTTTAATAAATGGGTCAATTCGATTCGATTCGTTTATTAAACGAATCGAATACGAATTTAAGCTTATTGATTCGTTTATTCATTTATGATTCGTTTTATTATTTTTATTTACTAGTTCTTATTATTTTTTAATTAAGATTGGAGAAATTATGACTAATTACCATAGAAAAAGTAATATTTTCGATATTTGGTGAGGTGTTTTTATAAATATATTAATTACATATTTCATATGTATATATTTATGAAGAATTAATGTAAATTAAGAATGGTAAATTATTTTATTAAATAATATCATGACTAAATGAATATTCGTATTCGATTCATTTAATAAATGAATCAAATACGAATCATGATATTAGGATTCGTTTAATAAATGAATCGAATACAAATTCATCACATTTTGATTTGATTCGTTTAGGATTCGATACAAATTCGATTCGTTGATTCGTTTTGTCACCCCTAATCTGAAGGCCATATAATATAATCCATCTAAAACTCTGGGTTGATGGAAAATTCCTTCAGGATAAACAAAGCCTAACAGAATTTCTAAATAGCAAATATAGAAATTCACCCAAGAATATGTTAAATAAAACATTTCTCCCCCTTTTAAGAACAATGAAAGTAAATGAAGAAACAGTTGTTATTAGGTCTTTTAATCTGAAGATGAAGTACGTATTTATTATACTTCAAACGATCTATACACATCTTTTGGCTTAAGGACATATCCTTTGGCCGGACAGTTTTTAGTTTAAACAAAAACTATTAATTAACTAAAATTTAAAAGGAAATTAATTTCAAAATTTAATTAAAATTAAAATTCACAAAATTATTAAACTTCGAAAGTCCAAGTGCTCAAGTACTAATATTCCTTCTTAATTTTTAATATGAAATATTTATATTTCCTTCCATAATTTGCCAACAACTTCCCTCCATAATTTTACCTACATCAATTTCAAAACCTTTGGTGTGTTAACTCTTATAAACCCTTTCAATTCTTTATATCTTTCATATGTGGGATAGAAAGTATCACTTCATATATCACTAACTATATACTAACAATCCCCCACTAAGTTAGTAATAAAAATAAATTTCAGATTTATGCATATAGAATGTCTCTTTCGACTTAAACTTGCTATTTGTATAGACATTTCAAAATCTTATCGAAATAGATGGTTATACATAATATTAAACCATTATTCCTTTATTAACAAGATTGGAAATATTATACACATAAACCTTACATATTTCTTTAACATGTTCACCGTGATCATTGGCACCATATTATGGCATTGTGATGTCTCCTGATTTATAAATACTTATAAAGTTCTATTTTTCCAAACTTTGACGGAAGCGACACCACTTTTAGTATTTATATTGGTGAAGTAGCATTTAAGTCCTAAATTTGGACTTCTTTATTCTTGAACCGAACCTGTTAACTTCAACCTCTTTTCTTTAAGCACTATACAGTCAAAATGCTTTATGTATGTCATAAACTATAACTTGTTATTACCTTTTAAACCTTTAGAATTGCACGGCAATAAGAAAGACAAGGTGCCCATTACTAGTGACAAGTTAAAAATATTTTAGACTCAACACACTCGTAGTGCTACTTATCATATCCATTGAGAGACCTTTGGTTAATGGGTCGACAAGGTTATTTTTTGACCTTATGTAGAAAACTGTAACGATACCATCAAAAATAGTTATCTAAGATATTCATGTCTCAAAGCAAATATATATCTAGATTTACCATTATAAATTTTACTAAAAGCCCTAAACATAGTTGCTTGGCTATCACAGTGCAAACAGATAGATAACATCGGTTGTGGCCACAACTATATATCTAACAATAAATTTCTCAGCCATCATGCTTATTTCCCTACTGCTGCTAAAGCAATAAACTCATATTCCATTGTGAAATAAGTTATGCACGTCTATTTTTAGAAGCCCATGAGACAGCTGCTCCACCTTAAGTGAAGATCCAACCGGACATTGATTTGCAATACTATAATCTTCCAGTACCGAATAAAACTTGTTATAAAATAATCCAAAAGTATTTGTTCTTTTAAGATAACCAATAACTCTTTTAATAGCTCTCCAATGATCGGTGCTGGGATTATGTGTATACCTTGAAATTTTACACACATCGAAAGCAATATCTGGTCTAGTATAATACATTGTATACATTAAACTACCAATTGCACTAGCATAGTTTAATTGACTAAAGGATCTTCTTGGATTCTCCACTAATTTGTTAGAGTCATCAAATGAAGTATTAACTTATTTAATACCCAAATCATTAAATTTAGAAAGAATCTTTTCAATGTAATGAGTTTGACATAAAGCAAATCCTTCGTTGTGTTTATTGATTTTGATGCCTAAGATAGTATCAACCTCTCATACGTCTTTCATTTTAAATTGAGAATTTAAATACTTCTTAATATCATTTATTCCTCGCATATTAGTTTCTATTATTAACATGTCATCAACATAAAGACATATTATCACACCATATTATTTTGTGAACTTAGAATAAATGCTTTTATCTGCTCCATTATGTTTAAAACCATGTGATAGTATCACACTAACAATCTTTTCATGTAATTGTTTAAGAGTTTACTTTAATCCATATAAGGAATTTACTAATTTGCACACTTTATTTTTCATTACTAGGAAGCACAAAACTTTCAGGTTGCTCCCTATATACTTCTTCATTAAGGTCACTATTTAAGAATGTTGTTTCAACATCCATTTGATGAATGTACAAATCATAAATTAATGCTAATGCAAACAACACCCTTATTGAAGTAATTCTTGCTACATGAGCATATATATCAATGTAATCAATCCACTTTTTTTGTCTAAAATATTTTATAACTAGTCTTGCTTTGAAGGTTTGTAGAGAACTATCCATGTTATACTTTCTTCAGAACACTCATTTGCATCCAATGGGTTTAAAACTATGAGGTAAATTAACTAAAATCCATATACCATTTGATAAAATGGAATCCATTTCATCATTTCTTGCCTCTTTCAAAAGACAGAATCTCTTGAAGCCATTGTTTCATTATAAGTTTTATGATCTCTTTCCAAATTTAAAACAATAGGTATTTTATTTAATACCTCATTTCTACTTCCTTCAACCAATAAGACTAGTGCTTGTGAAGAAATAAAGTCAGAATCTAGGTTCTTCATTTTCCTAACTATTTAAGTCTTCTTGGTTCAGTAGGAGATTCAACAGTTTTTTTCGTTTATTATTATAAGAAGAACTAGAATTCATATTGGTGTCTTATATTATTATAGCATTAGAAATTTCTTTATTTGATTATGGATTGATATTTAAATTACTAAGAAAACTTATTTCTAAGAACTCAACATCTCTAGATTCTATAATAACACCATAATCTTTATCCAACAATCTATAAGCTTTTGAATTTTCAGCATATCCCACAAATAAACTTTTAAGAGCTCTAGGCCCTAATTTAGTTCTTTTAAGGTTTGGAACCTATTAAATAGCCTTATACACTCAAATAGCCCAAGTTAGGCTTTCTTCATTTCAATGCTTCAAATGGAGAAATTTTTATTTTCCTTGAAGGTATTATGTTATGCATATGGCAAGTTGTTTATAAAGCTTCTCCCCATAAATTTGTTGGTAATTTTACATGCATAAGCATGACATTAATCATATCCACCAACGTTTTATTTTTTCTTTCAGCTAGACCATTTTGCTGTGAGGTATAAGTTGCACTAGTATGATGAATCAAATAACGTTCTTCATAAAGTTTAGAAATTTCAATTGGAAAGTATTCACCTCATCGATCACTTCGTAGGATTTAAATTTTCTATTCCAACTAATTTTCAACCAAAGCTTTATAACTTTTAACATGTTAAATACTTAATTTTTTATTTTCATTAAATAAACATGAGTAAATCTAGAATGATCTTCTATAAAAGTAATAAAATATATGTTCCTGCTTCTAGTTAAATTACCATTTAATTCACATATATCATAATGTACTAGTTCAAGTAATTCATATGTTCTATCATTCTTTGAAAAATATTTTTAGTCATTTTTGCTTGTATTCATATTTCACATTTTCCAAAATTTTCATTTACACATAGAATCAGATTATGCTTAGACATGAATTTTATTGAATGAAAATTAACATATGACAAGCGAGCATGCCATAAATTAAAAGAAGACTCAACCATATAAACAGAAATATCAATTTTAGTAATACTTAATTTAAACATGTCATCACATGAATATCATTATCCAACAAATACACCATTTTTAGAAAAAAAATTAACTTTCTCGGCTTCTATGGCAGCCTTCAAGCCTTTCTTGCACAATAAATTTGCAGATATCAAATTTTTCCTCACATCCAAAATATGAAAAATATTTGTTAAAATCAGCTTCTTTCTCGATGTAAATTGCATTTCAAATATCCATTTTTCAAGTACCTTGGCAGTATCATGATTTCCCATCAAGACATTTCATCTTTTCCTACAATTTCATAATCTTTGAATATAATTCTTTTGTTGCAAACATCACTGTGGCATCGAAATCATATCACCAATCTGAAGATTTTTCAATTGTTTCCATGTTGCATTCTATTACCATATTGATTTTAAGTCCAACGATCAAGCAACAATATCTGAAGAAGTAGTTTGCTTTTCAACAACATTTGCTTTCTTTTGTCTGATATTTTCTTCCATTTTCAACTTCTTTTTGAACTTGAATTCTTTCTTAAAATGACATTTATTTCCACATAATCAACACAACTTATCTTTCTTATTGTTAGCAGAATTATCATTAGAACAATCAACATGCTTCCTCTTATTTCCATATTTATCACAAGCCTTATTATCAGATTTTTTAGACTCAACATTATTTTCATTTGTACCATATTCTAAAGCAAACTTATTCTCATGAATACACGTCTCTTCTTCAATTCGAATATGCTTTATAATTTGGTCAATAGTGAAATCTTTAGAAGCGTGCAATACTTTTTTTTGTAGTCATTCCAAGTGGTTGGTAATTTTGCAATTACAACAACCACTTGAAGCGCTTCAAACACTTGTACTTTTAAATATTTGAGTTTAGATACCAAAACAAGTAATTCATCCACCTGATCCATGACAGACTTATTATCTAACATGTACAATTCAAAAAATTTAATACCGAGAAATCTGTTTATACCTTATTTTACATATATGTATTTATTCTCCAAGACCTTCCATATTTCTTATTGGGGTTTGATAGAAAGAAACAGATCATATAGCATGTCAGATAATGAATTCAAAATAAATAATCTACAATGAACTTCATCTTCCTCACGTTTCTTACGTGATTTCTTGATTTCCTCAGTGTCTTTATCAAATGGTTCAGGAATTTCTGACAGTAGTACTTAACAAATATGTGACACCCAATTTAGTGAGTAAGAAGATCAACTTGTCCTTCCAGCAAGTGAAATTTGTTCCATCAAAGCGATACAATTTGATCACATCACAATTGAATATTTCGTTGAATACAAAATCATAACCAGAACCAGTAGCCTCAATTGCGGTAATTTCATTAAGATTGTTAGGGAAAAAATAAAGATGATGAATAAAGACTTTGAACATGTATTCACCGTCTTTAAAGAAATTATACCCCCATTATTTTACTGTTGGGTTGATGGCAAATTTCTTCAGGATAAACAAAACCAAACGGAATTTCTAGACAGTAAAACCTAGAAATTCACCCAAGAATAAATTAAAATAACATTATCTTCTTTTAAGAACAAGAAAACTAAGAGATGAAAGAGTTGCTATTAGATTTTTTAATCTGGAGATGAACTACGTATTTATAATACTTCAAACGACACATATACATTTTTTGACTTAAGGACGTATCATTTGGCTGATAATTTTTAGTTTAAAAAGAAACTGTTAATTAACTAAAATTTAAAAAAGGAAATTAATTTTGAAATTTAATTAAAATTTAAAAATTATTTAAATTTCGAAAGTTCTAAATGCCAATTTTTGACTTTGCCTCCATAATTTGTCAACAACTTCCCTGAATAATTTTACCTACATCAACTTCAAAACTCTTAATGTATTAACTCTTATAAATCTTTTGACTTGTTTATATCCTTCCTATATGAGATATGAAGTATCACTTCATAAAAACAAAAATCTCACTTTAGAATGAACTAAAAAAAATTGTCAAACCATAAAATGGGCTTCCTAAATTTTGACTATCCGATGATCGATTACGAAGGTTGTTGAATTTTGACATCTTAGATTATTTATAATGGACGGACTCAGTGATGCAGTTAATGTAAGAACTGAGAGTTAAATGTTTTTTTTTTTTTTTTAGTTGATGTTAAAATTCCCCGATACGGCCGATGGACACGTATTGACTGTGGAAAGTGAGCTGGCTTAGCTCATATATCGAAGCCCAAATTTCAGCCTTTTTTTTTATTTGTTTGTTTTAGTTATTGGAAGTTTTGTCGTTTTACTTTTACTTTTTTGATGTACAGTGTCAGTGAGCTTGGATGACGTTTCGGCCGCTGATTAGACATTACAAGGAGGCATGACTGAATGGTCGTTTCCAACCAATAAAGTGATGATAGTCTTGCGGGTTAACTTGAGCTTGACCACATGTGATTATCAAAATTTATTTATTATTTTCTGATACTAGTCTCTTTGTTTCCTTTATTAGTGTTTCTAAAGCCTATAAATCTTAGGGTATGTTGACCATTATTAAAGGCAACCACGTAATAATAACTCTGTCTTGTTGTACAGATTTATGTAAAATACTTTAAAATAGTCCAAATTATTGGAAATTCTTCTAATATTCATTAAGGATATATATGTCTTTCGGATGCAATAAGTGCATGAGAGGGGTATAATTCTTTGAAAGGTTGCACCCCACTCCAAGGGGTGCCCCATTGGCACCATTTCATGCCTTATAAAAGAGACATCATATCCAAATACAAGAGAATAGAAATCAGAGTTTGAGAGTCATTTCTTTTGTTTGTTTTTTGAGAGAGTTCCACTATTTACTTAGTTCAAATACTTGTTAAAGAGTGCTCCTTGAACAAGAAGCAACTAAGTTATCCTGGGAGAACATTGGCCAATTCGAATCCGTGAAGCACATGTGACAGAGGCTAATAAGTTCTTAAGGACAGAGAGATCTCGACTTAGATTCGTCATTACATTTTCCAGGTTTTTCTACAGTTTTTCATGTTTTAGGGTTTATGATAGTTTGATTGGTATTTTCTGGTTTGATTTGTTTGAAGCATGTTGTTTTGACGTTTAATGACACTATTTGGACCACAATCTTAAGAACTTATTAAATCTATTGTTTTTAGATAGTAATTCGCATGCTAGGTTAGAAAATTTTCTGGAAAAATACGGACTGTGCATGAAAAACCCGTAGGGCGTTCGAACGCTCGACGAACGCAAATGCTTAAATATGAAATTTCGTAAGAACGTTCGAACGCGTCTTCAAACGCCACTCGAATGCAAGCCTTCTGCCTAAGAACGTTCGAACGCGTCTTCAAACGCAACTCGAACGTAGACCTTCTGACTTAGTTCGTTCAAACGCGTCCTAAACACAACTCGAACGCAAACTCTCTAGAATCATTCCATTCGAACGCGTTTTCGAACGCTATACGAACGTGAACTCTATGGAATCATTTCGTTCGAAAGCGTTCTCAAACGCTATATGAACGTAAACTCTCTGGAAACACTTCGTTCGAACGCGTTATCAAACGCAACACGAACGTACACACACTGGACAGTCTCGTTCGAACGTAGATACGAACGCGACACTAACGAAATAGTCATGGGATTGTTATAAACTGCAAAGACTTATATTAATATTAACTTAGTAAATCATATACTGAAAAACATTAATCTTGGTAGTATAGATTTAAGTAATTATTAGGTTGTTCAATTATCACAAACATACACATAGTGATAAAGTTGAAATTGATTGTGTGTTGCATACTTGGGTGAGAATTTAAAGTGTAATCATGCACAAGAAATTCCATCCAATCTTGATTGACAATTACACATATATCTACACATATCGTATATTATTTGTGCTATTGAATAAGTGTAATTCTGGGTTTGAATTGCTAAGAGATCCTATTGAAAAAGTGTTTAAAGAATATTCTGTCAAAAATGCGATAAGAGCCTAAGTGGTTACTCCGGACCCCCCTTATTGTCACGACCCCCTCCCTAGAGCGGGCCCAACCCTAGAAAGAGGTTCGTAAACTTCTTTAGCTCAAGCATTCTATATGCCAAATCAACCAATTTAAAACACACGAATAATACATCACAAATTACAAACCCATAAAGTATACATAACTTTTATGGTTTACAACACAAGACTTAAAAATACAAATGACGACTCGAATGTCTGGACCAACCCGAAAATACAACTGTGGCACGTGGATCCAAATCTGGTACTGCTCCTGCTATTCTCGCGAACTACCTGAAATGTTTGGGGGAAGAGGGGAGTGAGCTTAAAAAGCTCAGCAAGTAAGCACTCATTCTCTCAACATGACCTCACCAACAAAATAGGGTTATATATATATGTAGATATATATATATATATAATATAATATATGAAAATAACATATATTATAATATCATCTCATACAATCATCCCACAACAATACAAACATCCATCAAACATGGTTGCTAATCCGGGTTTAGTATAACAGAGGATTGAAACCAATGGGAGAGTACCTCATCACAACTCCCAAGGTTTCCAACCATATCAACTCGCAAAATGTGAGTGAAATATAACCAATGGGGGAGTCCCCGTATACCCCCAAATCAAAAACCAATGGGAGAGTACCTCATCACAACTCCCAAGGTTTTCTATCATCTCATACATCATCTGATCCATCATGTATCATCTCAAATCCGACCACTATTATACAAAACCCGGCTGCATAACACAACAACACACATCATCCAATACAATCACATCTCGCATCCAATCCATCAATCTCATCTCAACAATCATGATTTCATATTTATCATGCTTTTAATATCTCAATATAATATCTCACAAATATGTAAATATATATAACAAAATATATATATATATATAATTATACCAATATATATATATATATATCGACTCTCACAACAACCATCAATCATCAAACAATTATGTTAAGAGAATCACCACAGAGTGTACTTACCTCGATCCACGCAAAAGTCTCGAATATGCCTATATTCTCGCTAAGAATCTCAATCGGTCGCTCAAATACCCAAGTCGATAACGACAATCAACTCGATATTTCCAAACGTCTATGCTGAGTAGAGAAACAGCAACGAACGGCTCCGGAACTAGCTGAAACGCTCAACGAGGCAAGCGGGCCCCACAACGAAGATCGGGCCCCACCACCAAAAGTGGACCCCACAATCAGATACTTTCAACGTGAATATATATATCAAAACGCTCGTATAATCGAGAGCAACAATCTGATGCGATCGGATCGCCGATCCAACGGTCGGATCTCAAATTCTAGTAATATTCCGAATTGCTGGTAATTACAAAACGGAAAACAACCCAAACGATGTCGGATCAGGAAGTGACCACTGGCGTTGGAAAGATCTCGGTCTGAAAAACACTCACTCGCCGAAGGTGGTCGTCAAAAGTGACCGGAGACGGCCGGAAATTGCAGAAGAACCGGCGGCGAGTCGCTCCCTTCCTTCAAGCGGCGCGTGGAGGAGCGTCCGGAGGCCGATGTCTCGATCTCGGCGGCTCTGGAAAGCTGACGTCGGTAGCTACTCGGTGGTCCGGCGCGTGGCGGCGTCTGATCGATGGTGAAGCAGCAGCGGCAGTTCAAGTTTGGAGGGTGAAGGAAAAGGAAGGAGAGAGAGAAAATGAAATTTTTTTTATATTTTTTATTTCTTCGTTTGCTCTCTGTTGTCTCTCTCTTATAAATTCAAAAGAAAAAACTTTTAATATTATTTAATTTTTTTTATGCCAGCTAACACGCACAATCTCACAATCTACCCACCTTACAAAAATTTCGTCCCCGAAATTTCTCAATCCTCAAATAAATCTGGATATTTTTCCTTCATATCTTTTCCAATTCCCAAGTTGCCTCTTGAATATGATGATTAGTCCACAAGACCTTTACAAGGGGAATCTGTCTGATCTCAACTCTTGGACCTTCCGTTCTACAATCTTCACAGGCTTTTCTTCATAAGTCATATTCTCACTCAACTCGACTGGTTGGTTCTCTAGGATGTGAGTAGGATCTGGTACGTACTTTTTCAGCAGCGACACATGAAATACATTGTGAATCCTTTCAACTCCGGTGGTAATGTCAGACGATAAGCCACCTTGCCCACTCTCTCCAATATCTCGTAAGGACCAATATAGCGGGGTGCTAACTTTCCCTTCCGGCCAAATCTCAAAATTCCCTTCCAAGGAGAGACTTTCAAAAAGACTTTATCCCCCACTTGGAACTCAATGTCTTTCCTCCTTCGATCGGCATAACTCTTTTGTCGACTTTGCACCTCTAACAGTCTAGATCGGATCAGTCCTGATTCTTTCTGACGTCATATCTATCAATTCTGAGCCATGAATTTGTCTATCTCCAACCTCCCCCCAACAAACAGGGGTTCTGCACCTCCTCCCATACAATGCCTCAAATGGAGCCATACCGATACTTGCCTGAAAGCTGTTGTTGTAGGCAAATTCTATCAAATGAAGATGACCATCCCATCCTCCAGTAAAGGTCAAAACACACGATCTCAGTAGGTCCTCCAATGTCTGAATAGTCCGCTCTGATTGCCCGTCAGTCTGAGGGTGAAATGTTGTGCTCATAGAAATCTTTGATCCCATAGACTTCTGGAAACCCCGCCAAAAACGAGAAGTAAATCTGGCATCTCTATCTGATACAATCGATGCGGTACTCCATGTAATCGCACAATCTGCTCCACATATAATTCTGCTAGTCTCTCTGGTCCCCATGTAACTCGAATCGGTAGAAAATGGGCAGACTTAGACAATCGATCCACTATCACCCAAATTGCGTCATAACCCTTCTGTGTCCTCGGCAGCCCTACTACAAAGTCCATCGCAATATTTTCCCATGGCCACTCGGGTATAGGTAGAGGCTGGAGTAGCCCGGCTGGATGTTGATGCTCTGCTTTAACTTGCTGACAAACCAAACATCGAGATACAAACTCTGAAATATCTCTCTTCATTCCCGGCCACCAATAAGTCTTCTTCAGATTTTGATACATCTTGGTACTCCCAGGATGCATATTATAAGGAGCATCGTGGGCCTCATCCAAGATTTCCTGTTTGAGCGCTCCCGAATGTGGTACCACAACTCTATCACCCAAAAGTAATACATCCTCCGAACTCATCCTGAAATTAGAATTCTCCCCCTTAGGAATCTCTGCTCTCCATTTCCCACACTGATCATCCTCACTCTGGGCTGTTTTAAGTCTATCTAGCAATGTAGGTCGGACCTTCATATGGGCAAGAAGGCCTGCTCTGCCGGATATCCCAAAGGTCAATCGTAACTCCCTCTAACTCTCGAACATCTTCTGTCTGACTCTTAAGAACTGTAATTTACCCACATTTTTCCTACTAAGGGCATCAGCAACAACATTGGCCTTCCCTGGATGGTAATTAATAGTGCAATCGTAGTCACTAAGGAATTCCATCCAACGTCTCTGTCTCAAATTCAACTCCTTTTGAGTGGGAAGGTATTTCAAACTCTTATGATCAGTAAAAATCTCACATTGGCACCATATAAGTAATGCCTCCAAATCTTTAGAGCATGAACAATCGCTGCCATCTCCAAATCATGAGTAGGATAATTCTTCTCATGGGTCTTCAATTGTCTCGAGGCATAAGCGATCACTTTTCCATGTTGCATCAGTACACATCCTAACCCTTGATGTGATGCATCAGTATAAACAACATATTCATCCAGTCCGGAAGGTAAAGTAAGTACTGGTGCAGTAGTTAATTTCTCCTTCAGAGTTTGGAAGCTCTTCTCACAATCATCAGTCCACACGAACGGTATCTTCTTCCTTGTCAGCTGAGTCATCGGAGCAGCAATAATAGAGAAATCTTGAATAAATCGACGGTAGTAGCCTGCTAAACCCAGGAAACTTCGAATCTCTGTCACCGTTCTCGGTCTCTCCCATCTCAGAACTGCTTCAACCTTTTGTGGATCAACATAAATACCTTCTCCTGAGATGATGTGTCCCAGAAATACCACTCTATCCAGCCAAAATTCACATTTAGAGAACTTGGCATAAAGTTGTTCTCTCCTCAAAATCTCAAGTATCAATCGAAGATGTTGCTCATGATCGATCTGAGAAGGTGAATACACAAGGATGTCATCAATAAACACTACAACAAATTTATCTAGATACGGCTGGAACACTCTATTCATCAAATCCATGAATGCTGCAGGTGCATTAGTAAGTCCAAACGGCATGACTAAAAATTCGTAATGCCCGTATCTAGTTCGAAATGCAGTCTTAGGAATATCTGTATCCCGAATCCTCATTTGATGATACCCCGACCGAAGATCAATTTTTGAAAAACACGAAGCTCCCTGAAGTTGGTCAAATAAATCATCAATACGGGGCAACGGATACCGATTTTTGATAGTCACCTTATTAAGCTGACGATAATCAATACACAATCTTAAGGTGCCATCCTTCTTTTTTACGAACAATACTGGTGCTCCCCAAGGCGAAACACTAGGCCGAATAAATCCTCGATCCAACAGCTCTTGCAACTGTTCCTTCAGCTCCTTCATTTCTGCTGGGGCCAAACGATATGGAGTCACCGAAATAGGAGTGGTACCAGGCATTAGATCTATAGTGAATTCTAGATCTCTACGAGGTGGCAACCCTGATAACTCATCAGGAAAGACATCCTGATACTCACTCACAACTGGAATATTTGCTATCTGTATCGATTCCTCTTTTTCCACCGTAGTGATACTCGCTAAAAAGCCATTGCACCCCTGTCTAATCATTCTACAAGCCGACATGGCAGAAATGATGGGTACCATAACCCGATTACAATCACTGACCACCTTAAACTCTCCATCATCTGACTTAAACCGTACTTCTTTGTCGCTACAATCAATAACGGCTCCATGAGCAGTTAACCAATCCATCCCTAAAATCAAACCGAAGTCCTCCATTTCTAACGGGTAAAGTATAACTGGTAGTTGTCTCGCCTCAATCTCAACACTCAATCCCCTAAATACCGCATCTATCCTGATGTCCTTCCCCGAAGGAAGACTCACAATCAAAGGAATCTTATTGGTCTCCGGTACACTACTCAGACAAGGAATACAACTAGCAGAAATAAATGAATGCGTAGAACCCGTATCAAATAAAGCTCGAACAAGTATACCTGATACTCGTACTGTGCCTGATACAGTATCACCACCATCTTGTGCCTCGTGCTCTGTCATGGCGAAGACTCGTCCTCTATCAACACCAGGTGCAGTAGGTGCCTGAGATGTCTGTCCTCTACCACCATATGGTCCACTCGAAGTTCCTCTACCTCTGTTCTGTGGAAAACCCGAACCTCTTCCACGGCTACCACTGGAATCTATCCCTCTACCACGTCCCACTGTCGGCTCGGCTCCTCGAGATCCACCACTAGTAGGGCAATCTCTAGCAAAATGTCCAGGTTGTTGGCATTCAAAGCACTTCTTTTCTCTGGTACATTGCATGCTGAGATGACCCTCCTGACCACAGTTAAAGCACCGACGAGGGCCAGTAGGCCGAGATGCTACACTCACAGCACTCTGATCAACGGATGGTACTGGGCCTCTACTCTGAACCTGCTCAGTCTGACCCCTACGAAACTGTCCTCTGAAAGGGGCACTCTGTGCGCCTCTAGGTGGTAACCCGCTGTGACCCGGCTGTGGAGGATACTGTCTACTGTTAGATCTACCATGTCCTCCTCAGAACCTCATTTCGCCCCCTCTTCCTGCCTCTCTTGAAAGGCGGCTCTATTCTCTTTCTCAATCTTGATGTCACTTTCCGCAATCATGGCTCTGTCAACCAATACTGAGTATGGCAGTTTCCCCAAAATCGAAATCCTCGATCTAATCTGTTGTCTCAGCCCACCCTTGAACTTCTCACACTTATCGTCCTCACGTCGTATCAATTCTGGATAGTAACGAGATAAAGAAACCATCCGCCTCTCATACTCCATCACTGTCTCCGTCGGTCCCTGAACCATGTGCTCGAACAGACGACGCTGCTCACTACACTACGATAAGCATACGGAAAGTACTTCTCATTGAAGGCTTCCTCGAACATATCCCATGTGATATACTGAGGTCTTCCAGGTCCATCAGTTCTCCAGAAATCAGGTGATCTCAATCTGTCTATCAGTACAGTCTCAGTATGATTCCACCACATCTCTGCTTCACCCCTCATCATAAAAGCGGCAAATCTAACCTTCTCTTGATCGGTCAAATCCAACACACTAAATATGTGCTGAATATCATCCTTCCATTTTTCTGCAACTAAGGGATCGGCCGTGTCATGAAACTGTGGGGGCCTCAAATTAAGAAACTGATCCAGCTTACTCGTGTTACCACTACTTCTCAAAGGTACATTACTCGATGGCCCTCTGGTAACCATCTGAGCAACTACATCGATAAATCTTCCCAATACATCTTCTAGATGTGAGGCTATCGGGGGAACTGAATGAACGACATGGGTCACAATAGGTACAGTTACAGGAACATCATCAGGTGCAGCTACAGGAATAGTAGTAGGGGCAGCTGCCGAAACTACTGAAGGTACAGGTCTAGAACCTTCACCAATCTCATAAACCGGCGGAACACCAGATGAAGCTACATCCGGTACAGGATCTACAGGCAGAGCCTGGGGTCTCTGAATACCTATACTCGACAACCTCACAATTCGTCGAGCTCTCCCTCTCCCGCGTTGAGTACCAGTACCACGGCCACGTCCAGACATTTTCCTATAAACATAAAACTATCCCGTTATTACTCTCTCCAATGCAATGTGTCTACAGAACCTATAACCCTAAGCTCTGATACCAAATCTGTCACGACCCCCTCCCTAGAGCGGGCCCATGTTGGAGTTTCTAGGTCCCAAGGATCGAATAACAAACATGAAACGAGTGCGAATACAAATCGAGAAAGTTGCGGAATACTTACATCGATCGGTCGAGCGACGCGGAGGCCACAAAGACATCAAAAACTGCTCACTGCCTCACGCCCATTTCGGAGTCCTCGAACAAGCTCCAAGCTTCGTCGAACGATTCCCGGCTCATGGGTGAACTTCCCTATCACCTTCGCATGTCTCTCGGAGTGCTAGCTCTCTAGAAATTTGCCACAAATCTCACTACACTTGCTTCCCTTCCTCACGTTTTCTGGGCAGAAAACCAGTGAAGAACAGCCCTCTTTGGGCGTGTGAGAGAGGAGAGAAAAGAGAGAAGAGAGAGATGGATTTTGTTAAGTTAAAATGGTAAATGATTTTCTAAAAAAACCATATACACTTGTTTTCCCTCCAAAACCAAGCCATTAAATGCTTTCCATCTACTCAAATCAAGTCACATCTACTTCCATCAATCAGTGAATAGTGACTGGCGTCAATCACTCAAAGTGAAAGACATCCATCACTTGATTGACGAATGATGTGACGCTAGTTGCGACTAGCGATTTGACGCTTGATTTAACTTGCGTGTCGCACTCGAATTCGAAATGCGAATGCGCTCGCAAATAATCTCGGGCTCGGGTTCGCTAATTCCAAATTAACGAACTTTCCGTTGCGACGCAATTAAATCTAATTTAATTAAATAATCATGCCAAGCATAATTACTATTCACATCGCTTACGAATTAATTCTAAATTAATTCGTTCGCCCGAATTAAAATCTAATTTTAATTTCGCGTCGAAATCTAATTTCTTTTAATATATCAAATATATTAATTTTCGATTAATTCCGAATTAATCGTTCTCTCTCTTTAATGATATTTTATCCCAGATAAAATCCTCTGTAATTAATCTCAGATTAATTTCTCTCTCATCTTATTAATCCCAGATTATATAAGTGCGAGTCATACGTCATCGGTGAATCTTTGGGAAGCGACCCATGAGATCTCCGGATATGTTGGCAGTCAAATCGGTCGTCGGACTATCCGAACACGTAAGTACCTCGTACTATTTTATACCGATTTACTAGACAAGGTTGGCCTCTAGCAAAGCGCCATGCCTACCCAATTCTCCAGAAATATTCTTACAGGAATATATAGATCTGTATCAAGCGTAGTATAACGTAGTATTGCGTATATCAGCCCAGTATCGGATAGTCACGTGCTAGGGCTGGGGCTGGATAAGTGTCTGCCCCGTCCGAAGCACATGTCGGATGTCTGGTAACTAGTCTCTATAATCGGATATACATGACCTTGTCATAATATCCCAATGGCCGGCCAGCACTTAAGAGCACTAATACCGTATCCTGCGTGACATCATCTCCACTATGACGGAGTGATACTTCCGTCTTGACATCACACCCAATACACTACGACTCTCTGATAAACCCAGAAGTGGTGTACGCAGAACCGGTTAAAGCCCTGTACCACCAAGACCAAAGTCTATCGATTATCGTAAGTATTAGCGATGCAAGTCTCAGGTTAAGACTATACACACCTACCTTGATTTCGGCCTCCCATAGACACATAGTCATAATACCAATGGGATTCCGAGGGGTCTATCCAGAGCGAAGCTGTTTCCCGTACCATCGGTGAAACACGACCTCCTATCGCACTTGCATAAGTATCCAATATTATATATATGAGAACTATGCCGTTGTGCCCTCACAACGCACACAAGTGCAATACTAGCCTATTCCGCATTATCGATGTCCAGTCTCGATAATACTCCGGCTAGGGATATTTAATGATAATCCTTCGGGGACTGATACTGTCTCATATCATTCTCAGTCCAGGAACTAATCATAGGGACCTCTCTTCATTTATATATCTATGGTGATCTAATCACAAATGATGAGAGTGTAATTTCCTTGTCACATAGTTAATTTGTACAACAACACTGTGTTCTGTACAAATAGTGACGCTATGGGTCATAATTTTCCAACAGCCCAACCCTAGAAAGAGGTTCGTAAACTTCTTTAGCTCAAGCATTCTATATGCCAAATCAACCAATTTAAAACACACGAATAATACATCACAAATTACAAACCCATAAAGTATACATAACTTTTATGGTTTACAACACAAGACTTAAAAATACAAATGACGACTCGAATGTCTGGACCAACCCGAAAATACAACTGTGGCACGTGGATCCAAATCTGGTACTGCTCCTGCTATTCTCGCGAACTACCTGAAATGTTTGGGGGAAGAGGGGAGTGAGCTTAAAAAGCTCAGCAAGTAAGCACTCATTCTCTCAACATGACCTCACCAACAAAATAGGGTTATATATATATGTAGATATATATATATAATATAATATATGAAAATAACATATATTATAATATCATCTCATACAATCATCCCACAACAATACAAACATCCATCAAACATGGTTGCTAATCAGGGTTTAGTATAACAGAGGATTGAAACCAATGGGAGAGTACCTCATCATAACTCCCAAGGTTTCCAACCATATCAACTCGCAAAATGTGAGTGAAATATAACCAATGGGGGAGTCCCCGTATACCCCCAAATCAAAAACCAATGGGAGAGTACCTCATCACAACTCCCAAGGTTTTCTATCATCTCATACAATCTGATGTATCATCACATCATCTCAATCTGACCACTATTATACAAAACCCGGCTGCATAACACAACAACACACATCATCCAATACAATCACATCTCGCATCCAATCCATCAATCTCATCTCAACAATCATGATTTCATATTTATCATGCTTTTAATATCTCAATATAATATCTCACAAGTATGTAAATATATATAACAAAAAAAAAATATATAAATATATATATATATATATTATTATACCAATATATATATATATATATCGACTCTCACAACAACCATCAATCATCAAACAATTATGTTAAGAGAATCACCACAGAGTGTACTTACCTCGATCCACGCAAAAGTCTCGAATATGCCTATATTCTCGCTAAGAATCTCAATCGGTCGCTCAAATACCCAAGTCGATAACGACAATCAACTCGATATTTCCAAACGTCTATGCTGAGTAGAGAAACAGCAACGAACGGCTCCGGAACTAGCTGAAACGCTCAACGAGGCAAGCGGGCCCCATAACGAAGATCGGGCCCCACCACCAAAAAGTGGACCCCACAATCAGATACTTTCAACCGTGAATATATATATCAAAACGCTCGTATAATCGAGAGCAACAATCTGATGCGATCGGATCGCCGATCCAACGGTCGGATCTCAAATTCTAGTAATATTCCCGAATTGCTGGTAATTACAAAACGGAAAACAACCCAAAAGATGTCGGATTAGGAAGTGACCACTGGCGTTGGAAAGATCTCGGTCTGAAAAAAACTCACTCGCCGGAGGTGGTCGTCAAAAGTGACCGGAGACGGCCGGAAATTGCAGAAGAACCGGCGGTGAGTCGCTCCCTTCAAGCGGCGCGTGGAGGAGCGTCCGGAGGCCGATAGTCTCGATATCGGCGGCGCTGGAAAGCTGACGTCGGCAGCTACTCGGAGGACCGGCGCGTGGCGGCGTCTGATCTATGGTGAAGCAGCGGCGGCGGTTCAAAGTTTGGAGGGTGAGGGAAAAAGGGAAGGAGACAGAGAAAAGTAATTTTTTTTTTATTTTTTTATTTCTTCGTTTGCTCTCTGCTGTCTCTCTCTTATAAATTCAAAAGCAAAAACTTTTAATATTATTTATTTTTTTTATGCCAGCTAACACGCACAATCTCACACTCATCCTCTGGGAATATTCGTTTATTCATTTTTCTAAAGAATCTTTAGTTGAAATTCAAGGACTTGTGTTTATTGGAACCACCGTCCAATAAAACAACAAGTGGTAGACTAATTGACCCCTGTTGGTTTTTCCAGTTACAAATGGCTAGCGGAAACATCACAGTAATGGTCTCTCATGGAGAAAAGCCGGAGAAATTTGGTGGGGCAAATTTCAAACAGTGGCAGAGCAAAATGTTGTTATACCTGACAACTCTCCAGTTGGCTAAATTTCTCAAAGATCCTCTGGGTCCTGTGAAGGGTGAATCAGAAATAGCTAAGGAAGAGCGAGAACAGACATGGATGTCTGGAGACTTCCTATGCAAGAACTACCTTTTGGGTGGTATTGACAATACCCTGTACAATGTGTACCAAGGCATGACTTCTGCGAAGATTCTCTAGGAATCTCTCGAGAAGAAATACAAAACCGATGATTCCGGACAAAAGAAATTTATCGTGGGTAGTGTAGGCACTGAATTTTTGCATATAAGTCCCGATGATGAGTCTCACATGGAGACACTACCTCTTTAAATTGTGGAAGTCGCGGGAAACGGACGTCGGAAGGGAAGAGTCAGAAATTGACACATTGGTGGATTTAATTCGTTTGTTTAGCTTCGGGTTTTCTTGTTATACCTATGTTTTAAAACACATCTCTAGCCCAAAACCAAATCCACATGCCCACCTAGCCCAAGCTCATCAAATCACATCCAATAATAATTAAAACATTTAAAACACATGTCAAAAATTAAATTAAATCAAATTAAATTAAATCAAATCCAATTAAATCAAATTAAATCTCATTCGTAAATTAAATAAATCCCTTCATAATTTAAATAAATCACCTACCAATTTAAAGAAATTCCCCCACCAAAAATATAAATATTCTTGCCTTAAATAATTAAATTAATTACACACATTTACTTGATTTGTTTCATTTTCAAAGCCCATGCATAACCCTAATACAATACTATAAAAATAAGACAAAACCCTAAACTCCCTTGGCTTCTCTCATTCAATTTTTACGGCAACCTCACAATAAAAAAACCACAAAGAAACCGTAACATCCTCACGTCCCTCACACAACTCACCCCTTCAACCAGCCGAAACCCTAAACTACTCACAGCCCTCACGCAGCCAACAACTCATTCATCTTCACAAAATAATAATCATAGCCACCGAAAATAGCCCCTGAAAACACAGCCCCTGACCACCGAAAATAGCCCCTGAAACACAGCCCCTGACCACCGAAAACAACCTCTCCTTCATCACTCACATCCCCTTCCAACAAAACCAAAGCAACCTCACCCCTTAGACAACCACACCCTTCTCACCAAGCCGAATCAAACCCTAGCTCATCTCCCTCCCCCACTATGCTCAAACACCAAATAAACCCTACTGACCACGCATCTCTCTCATTAAACCACACAAACCGACCAAAGCTAAGCCCCCCCTCAGCCTCTCAACTCCACTCACGCACCCTCTGACCAGCCTTCAACTCAAGCACCAATAAACTCCCCATTTCACGTTGAAGCCTTCAACAACCCCCTTCATGTTGAAGCTTTCACCAGCCCCTTTCACGCACAACAACTCCCCACTTCACGCTGAAGCCCTCAACAGCCCCCTTCCCATTGAAGCCTTCATTAGCCCTCTTCACGCACAACAACACCCCTCTCCATCGAGCAGCCCTGGACATAAAGCAGCCACTGACCGAATAAATAACACACAGACACTTGCCCTCCTTCCACGCACAATAATGCCCATCCAGCAGCCCTAAAGCCACGCCAAAACAGCAACCAATACTGCCACATATATCCTCCACAAACGGCACTGAAAACAACCCAGAAACTGTCCAAATTACTGCATAAAATAGCAGCCCCAATCCCCCATTAAAACGCAAAAAACAGTCCCTTATTTACCGTAAAATAGTGACAAAAAAATACAGCGAAAACAACAGTAAAACGGAGTAAAAATAGCAGCCCAAACAGCGAAACTGCGAAAGAAAATGTTGAACCAGTGAATCGGAGGAATTGAGGAGCATCAACCCTTCCGACAACCGCATACCGCACTTCCGATAGACGACTAAAGAGGTTAGATTTGAGGGCACCTTCTTTATTTTCATTTATTCTAGTACTTTATTTCGGATGAGTATTGTGGATTGATGCATGATGTGATTTCCGGATGAACGGAATATGTGTTCTCTCTTGTGGTAGATCAGATGGAAACCCGGACGTAAATTCTGTAGCCGAATCCAAATGGACGGTATTGCGGTTTGCACTCGGGATACAATGCCACGTACCACTTGAGAGATTCACATGTTTCGTTTCATCCAACCTTGCGTTTTAAGCATGATTTAGTCGTTAGTGTGTTATTACTTTTTGCATGTTACTTATTTATGCATGATGATATAGTGCGCATGGGAAAATCAAGTTGGATTAAAGGTCCTCCATTTTGAGGGATAAAAAGCCTAAGGGCTACCTTTGCCACGATATTTTGTCGCGCCGGATGAAGTATGTTTGATTGAATGTGAGATATGTTTGATCGAGCATACGAGGTCCTATATTATTGTTGTCTTTATTTTCTATGCATTGTAATATCATGCGCATGGGCAAATCAAGTTGGATTAAAGGTCCTCAATCTTGAGGGATAAAAAGCCTAAGGGCTACCTTTGCCACGACGTTTTGCCGCACCGGACAAAGTATGTTTGATTGAATGTGAGATATGTTTAATCGGACATACGAAGTCCCATATCATTGTCTTATTTATTTATTTATATGCATTGTAATATAATGCGCATGGGCTAACTAGGGTGGATTAAAGGTCATCTATTCGAGGGAAATGCCTGAAGGCTACCTTTACCACGATGTTTTGCCGCGCCTTTTATTATGTCATTTACCCTTTGCATATCATTGTTTTATTTATGCATGCATTGCATTCTAGTGCGCATGGGCTAACTAGGGTGGATTAAAGGTTCTATATTCGAGGGAAATGCCTAAAGGCTACCTTTTCCATGATGTTTTGCCGCGCCGGACGAGGTGCACCCGATTAAATGTGAAATGTGTTTCATCGGGCACACGAGGTCTTACATTGTGTATTTGTTTATCCATGCATGTGTTTGTGTCATTTCAGATGCCATTTTGGCAATCTCGTTCGAACGCGTTTCCAAACGCTACACGAACGTATGCATTCTGCCTCATTCGGTTCGAACGCATTTACGAATGCTACACGAACGTATGCATTCTGCCTCATTACGTTCGAACGCGTTTACGAATGCTACTCGAACTCATATCTATTTTGTTTTATCATGCATCAGGTCTTACCCCGTTCGAACGCGTTTCCGAATGCTATACAAACGCGAACCTTCTATTTACCGTTCGAACGCGTTTTCGAACGCTACACGAACGCACATACAATGCACATACTTCTTTTCTTCACATTTCATGCATGCTTGCTTCTTTGATCATTTCTTTTGCACCATATGATTAGTCACATCATTTCATTATTTACGCTTAGAAAATTATCATCCATTTATATTTCCGCATTTATTTATTCGATATGCTCATGAGATTGTGTGCTCGCTTTTATTATTAATGCCTTTATAGTTGTTATTAGTTACAGTACTGCACTTTATTGCTTAATACGTTCATGAATTATGTATTTTGCCTTCATTTCTTTCATTTATGATTATTGGTGTGCAAACTTGCATGTTGCTTAAATTATCTGGTACGTATTGCATGAGATTTGGTTATACTATTGCATAAATCCTTTCATTACAAGTGGCATAAGTAAGGGACCATTCCGAACCCAACGGTTTGAGGTCTTCCCTTGCGCAGGGTGAGTGCGGCCTTAAATCATTTTCCCGGTTCACACCGGGTGGCGACTCCATTTTTAGTTCTCCGGTTTAGTCCCCCGTGGGCTACTCCGTACTCCCAATCGGGTCGTGAGCCTGAGACAGTGTCGCCGATTTCTGTGTCCTACAGGTAGGTTCTTGGACTACAAGATGATAGATTCAAGGACAGTGATGTCCTAGTTGGGTGAACTGCAGTTGATCATTCATGAAATACTGGATGAGGGTATGAAACTCTGTGAGACGTTTCAAGTTGCCACTATAATTGAAAAGTTGCATCCATCATGGAAGGACTTCAGGATCTATCTGAAACAAAAAAAGAAGCAGATGAGCCTTGAAGACCTTAGTGTTCAATTGAGAATCGAGGAGGACAACAGGAAGTCCGAGAAGGCCAGCTACAAGACTATGGAGTCTAAGGCCAACATCGTTGAGGGTGTAAACGGTAGCAAGAAGAGAAAGAACAGTGGAGCTGATTCTTCCCAAGCGAACAAGAAGTTCAAGGGGAAATGCTACAACTGTGGAAAGAGCGGTCATATGTCAAAGGACTACAGAAACAAGAAGTCTCAGGAAAATGGCAAGAAAAAGAAAAATGAGGCCCATGTCACTGAAGGTAAGCAGCTGACTGATGAGATCTCAGAGATGGAACTATCAGCAGTTGTAACCGAAGCCAACATAGTTGGGAATCCAAGAGAATGATGGGTAGACACCAGGGCTACTCGTCATATCTGTGCAGATAGCAAGATGTTTTCCTTGTATCAGAAGATCAATGGCGGCGATCATCTAACAATGGGAAACTCATCTACCTCTCAGGTGGTTGGACAAGGCACAATGGTTATGTAGATGACATCCGGAAAGGAGCTAACATTGAAGAATGTACTGCATGTTCCAGATATTCGGAAGAACTTGGTCTCAGGCTCTCTCCTTAATAAGGCTGATTTTAAGCTTGTGTTTGTTTCTGATAAGTTTGTAATGACTAAGAATGATATATATGTAGGAAAATGATAACTAACTGAGGGCCTTTTCAAGCTAAATGAAATGACTTTCAATCGTGCTATTAATAAAGCTAGTACTTCTGCTTATATTATTGAGTCACAAAATGTATGGCATGGGAGGTTAGGACATGTTAATTATGATACCATGCTTAAATTAATTAACATGGACCTTATACCTAAATTTGAAATTGATAGCCAACATAAGTGTGAGGCATGCGTTGAAGCAAAAATGCATAGAACATCATTTCTATAGAACGCAGTTCTGAACCTTTAGAACTTGTACACACTGACGTGTGTGACATGAATATTGTGCAAACAAGAGGCGGTAAAAAGTACTGTCACTTTTATCGATGATAGCACAAGATTCTGTTATGTGTACTTGTTGAAGAGCAAAGCTGAAGCTATTGAGAGCTTCATACACTATAAGAACGAAGTTGAAAATTAATTGGCAAGAAAATCAAAAGAATCAGGATTGATAGATGTGGTGAATATGTTTCATCATTTGGTGAATATTGTTATGTGCACGGAATTATTCACGAAACCACTACTCATTATTCTCCTAAAAAAATGGGATTGATGAGCGGAAAAACCGAACGTTGAAGGAAATAATGAACGCCATGTTGACAAGTTCTTGTTTACCCCAGAACTTGTGGGGGGAAGCCTTGCTTTCCGCGAACTACGTTCTAAACAAGCTTCCTCACAGAAGATTGGACAAGACACCATATGAGTTGTGGAAAGATTTCGTACCTTCTTACAAATACCTAAAAGTGTAGGGGTGTCTTGCCAAAGTAATGGTTCCTAAACCTAAGAAGGTTAGAATAGGACCCAAAACTATTGATTGTATATTCATTGGATATGCTCGCAACAGTAGTGCGTATCGATTCTTGGTACACAAGTCTGAGATTCCTAACATCAATCCAAATATGATAATTGAGTCAAGGAATGCGATATTTTTTGAAGAGACGTTTCCTTGTAAGGAAAGACAAAGAACAGAGTCTCTCAAAAGAACGGTTAATACTGTCAAGGACAGTGATCAGGTTGACCAAGAATCAAATCAACGTGTGAATGTTGATGAGTGGTAATTACATCACTTATTCCCACTCATTTAGCCTAATGTTTTGTATTGTTTCTCGAGTTTTATGAACGTTTTGATGTGTTTTGTTGTTATTTTGCAGATAAATAAAGTTTGGAAAGCACTGGAGGCAATTTGGGGCAAAAACGGACAAAAATGCGTCAACAGGGATATTTTGGTCTTTAGCGCGTCGCGACGCCAATACTCCCGCGTCGCGACGCCCAAGATGTGCCGAATGTGCTAACATGCGCCGTCTTCCACGTGTCAAAATCGGATAGGTTGGACTTGCTAACGTGCGCCGGATCTTGCTAACATGCGCCGCCCTTGCTAACATGCGCCGCATGCCACGTGTCATCACCTCATTGGACCACCCAAACCGCGTGCCACATGTCGCCTCTCTATTGGACCGAATAATCAATGAATCAGAGCATGCCACGTGTCACCATTCTATTAGACCGAATTTACACCCAATCACAAGATTACACGTGGCATGATTTCATTGGACCGCATCGGCAGCCAACAAGAGCGTGACACATGTCACCAATTATTGTGCCGACAGCCGCGTGGTCAACGTACGCGTGGACTCCAGAAAATGTTGCTAGCGTCGCGACGCTAGTGCATTTTTAGCGTCACGACGCTGACCCAAAAATTGTCTATAAATTGAGCTCGAGATTTCAGTTTTAGTTGCACCATTCTCTCTCATTTCTTTGATGTAAATGGGGAGTTTCTCTCTGTAATTTCTTTTAATTTAAGTTTTGTAATTAATTTTTAATTACATTCTGTAATAGTAATTACTTTCTGTAATAGTAATAGTAATTTATCTTTTTTTTACTGTTTCAGTTTTACTATTCAACCATGATGAGGTAACTTCTCATTGCTAAGGTGAAAGGTAATTCTTTTACTGTTACTATTTAGATTAATCTGCCTTAAATATAATATATTTACCACATAAAAATTTGACTTAATAAGGATACCGCCATATTGGTCGGTTGGTTATTAAATTTAAATTGGTTTAAACCTGACTAATCAAGGATACCGCCTATATGGCTGGTTGATAATTAAATTTTCTTACCGCCTATATGGCAGGTTCATGGACAAATCATACCGCCTTTATGGCTGGTCGGACTTAATTTGAATTAATCAGGTTACCGCCTATATGGCTGGTTGGTAATATTATCACAAGTTATATATTATTTTATGGGAGATATTTAAAATAGTAAATAGTAAAAGTAATTCCTTTTACCTTAGCATTTTATTTTATTGTTATTTACTTTTCAGTATTTACTTTACCGCATTTACTATTTCGCATTTTTACTTTATGGCTTTTACTTTTAAGTTTTTACTAGCCCTAGCCATGTGTCATAACTAAGTTAGTTATCTAGGGTTGTGATGAATTTCAATATCACTGGTTTATAAGGGTTAGATTATAGTTTGGGTAATATAAAGATTTATTTATTGAGTCTTAATCTTAATGCTTTTTATTAACTGGCCATTAATAAAATTGATTAGGTAAACTTAAAATGAACTAGACATAGGGATTTTAAGTTTAAGACCTTAGACTCAATAGCCCACGATCTTCCTTGAGGATAGATAACCCTTTAATAGATTTCCTTACAGGATAGACATATACCTGTCGGGCGGGGGTAGCCATAATTGGAACTTAAACTTAATGAATCCAGATAATTTGGTTGACATAGACATATGGTTCAATTGGGTTAAACTGGGTATTTGTGTCTAACCATCGACAGAGGTATTCACATAATTTAGTGTTCCAGGTTAATAAATCAATATATTACCCAGCTATAGGATAACCACTTCATCTTTAAATAATATTGAAAAGATTCACAACCCTAGATAGTTTTTAATATTGAATTTTCTTAAAACTTACTTTCGAACAATTTTATTTACTTGTCTTTAAATTTAGAATCGTCGCCATTTCAAATCAATCAAACAACCTGTTAGATACTAGTAATCATTTGACCTCATAAAATTAATAGTTTAGGTATTAAGTCCTCGTGGGATCGATACTTTTTATACTACTTGAACGATACGTACGCTTGCGTTATACGTGTGTGTTTACGCCGGTCAAGTTTTTGGCGCCGTTGCCGGGGACTTATTTATCTTTCACTATTAGTTTTAAGGTTAGATACCTTTACTTGTATCTAATTTTCTTTTTACTTATTGTTTTTATTTTCTTGTGTTTCAGGTTCTCAGAAACTTCATGAGACGAACCAGAAGCTTTGAACTTCGACCGCTTGACCCGGAAATTGAAAGAAAGAACCATCAGACAGTTGAGAAGGGAACGGCGAGAAGGCCAAGAAGCTTTAGTCAACATGGAACCTGAACCTTTGAATGTTGCACCACCAATTCCCATTCGAGACAGAACCATTCCGGTGGTTGACAGACTCATTTCTTGTATTGTACTTCCTCCCTTACCAGCAAATGCGGGTGACATCAAAACATGCATTCAGATGATTCAGCAGTCAGTTCAGTTTGGAGGAAATGCAATTGAAGACCCTAATACCCACATCAGCAACTTCCTGGAAGTTTGCGGCACTTTCAATTACAACCGAGAGGCTGAAGAAGCAATGAGACTGCGTGTTTTCCCATACTCCTTGAAGGACAGAGCTAAAGCTTGGCTACATTCACTACCAGCAGGTTCCATCACAACTTGGAATGTTTTAGCCACCAAATTTCTTGCAAAGTACTTTCCACCAGCCAGAACTGGAAAACTGAGAAATGACATCACATCCTTTGTACAACAAGACTCAGAAACTCTCTACGAAGCTTGGGAAAGGTACAAAGATTTGCTCCGGAAATGTCCTCATCATGAGATTCCAAAATGGCTTCAAGTCCAAACTTTCTATAATGGACTTTCGGGAATAATGAGAACCACAATCGATGCGGCTGCTGGAGGAGCCCTGATGGCAAAAGGAGAAGATCAAGCCTGGGACCTAATTGAAGAAATGGCCAACAACAATTCTTTGTGGCCAACAGAAAGGAGCATGATCCAAAGAATTGCAGGAATTTATGAAAGTGGAGTCAATACAGCAGTCAATACCAAGCTGGATCAGATATGCAAATTCATGGAGACTTTTACCACTGGATCCACAAGTTCACCATATGGACGAGCACCAGAACCAAACCAACTTGAAGAGACGGTGAATTATGTCAATAATTTCAACAGACATGGGAACAATCCATATTCCAACACCTACAACCCAGGGTGGAGGAATCATCCTAATTTTTCATGGAGTAACAATTCAGGGCAAAAGAACAATCCACCACCTGGATTCCAACAGAACTATCCACCACCTGGATTTCAGCAACAAAACAAAGGCCATGAGCAGACAAATGAACCAGGAATAGCAGAAGTGCTGGCTCAGTTAAAAAAGTATGATGCTATGATTCAGAGCCAATCAGCTTCTATTAAAGCACTGGAGAATCAAATCGGCCAACTGGCCAATGCTCAGAGTTACAGACCACCAGGAAATCTTCCCAGCAACACAGAACCAAATCCAAGGAACCGAGGAAAGGAGCAAATTCAAGCCATTACTTTGAAAAACGGTACTGAGATCAATAAAGATGTAGGGATCAAGGCAACAATTGAGGAAATTCCAAAAGATGCAGTTCCACAGATGGAGGAAAAAGAAGCAAAGGAAAAAGAAAAAGAGCAGATCATTCCACCTCCACCTTTTCCTCAACGACTTCAGAAAAACAAACTGGACAAACAATTTGCTCGTTTCTTGGAGGTATTCAAAAAGCTGCATATCAACATTCCATTTGCAGAAGCCTTGGAAGAAATGCCCAGCTATGTAAAATTCATGAAAGATATTCTTTCACGAAAATGGAGATTGGGAGACTACTAGAAACAGTAGCATTAACGGAAGAATGCAGCGCCATTATTCAGAGGAAACTTCCCCCAAAGTGAAAGATCCTGGCAGTTTCACAGTTCCATGCACCATTGGAGAACATTACATCGGTAAGGCTTTATGTGATTTAGGAGCCAGTGTTAACTTGATGCCTTTTTCTATTTACAGGAAACTGAAGATTGGAGAAGCAATGCCTACCTCAGTTTCATTGCAACTTGCTGACCGAACACTTGCATTTCCAAAAGGTGTTGTTGAAGATGTGCTGTTGAAAGTAGACAAACTAATTCTCCCAGCAGATTTCATCATCCTTGACATGGAAGAAGACAAAGAAATACCTATCATTCTTGGTAGACCATTCCTGGCTACAGGTAAAACTGTGATTGATGTGCAAAAAAGGAGAACTAACCATGAAAGTGCAGGACCAAGAAGTGACCTTTAATGTTTTCAAAGCCATGAAATTCCCAAGTGATGAAAAGGAAGAAGAATGTTTCAGAGTTGATGTTCTTGAAAGTATCGTTCAAAATACTGAGCCAAATTCCACAGATACACTTGAAGCATGCATCACCAACATGACTGACAGTGAGCTAAATGCTGAAATCCTGGAATATATCAACTACCTTGACAAACCATTCCGATTCAAAGCGACACCACCAGTTGAAAGCTTGGAACTCCCAAGAAAGATCGAATCAAGCCTTCGATTGAAGAACCACCACAGCTGGAGCTGAAGTTACTTCCGAGCCATCTCAGGTATGCATTTCTTGGAAACACTTCTGAATTACCTGTTATTATTTCTTCTTCACTAACATTGGAACATGAAGAAAAGCTACTGAGAGTATTACGAGAACACAAAAGAGCCATTGGCTGGACTATAGCAGACATTCGAGGCATTAGTCCATCATTTTGCATGCACAAGATTCTGATGAACGATGAGTACAAACCCACGGTGGAGCATCAACGGAGACTTAATCCAATCATGAAGGAAGTCGTGAAGAAAGAAATAATCAAATGGTTGGATGCTGGCATCATTTACCCAATTTCAGATAGTAGTTGGGTGAGTCCTATGCAGTGTGTACCAAAGAAAGGAGGAACTACTGTGGTTACCAATGAAAAGAATGAGCTAATTCCAACAAGAACGGTGACTGGATGGAGAGTATGCACGGATTACCGAAAGCTGAACAAAGCCATGAGAAAAGACCATTTTCTGCTACCATTTATTGACCAGATGTTAGACAGATTGGCGGGACATGAATTCTATTGCTTTCTTGATGGATATTCAGGATACAATCAGATTGCCATCGCCCCAGAAGATCAGGAGAAAACCACCTTTACATGTCCTTATGGTACTTTTGCTTTCCGCAGGATGCCATTTGGTTTATGTAATACCCCCGCCACTTTTCAACGTTGCATGATGGCCATATTCTCAGACATGCTGGAGCAGAGTATGGAAGTTTTCATGGATGACTTTTCTGTGTTTGGAGATTCTTTTGATCATTGTTTGCAAAATTTGGAACATGTGTTACAAAGGTGCGAAGATACGAACTTGGTGCTCAATTAGGAGAAATGTCATTTCATGGTACATGAGGGCATTGTTCTTGGACACCGGATCTCACAAAAGGGGATTGAGGTAGACAAAGCAAAGATAGAGACAATTGAAAAACTACCTCCACCAACATCTGTCAAAGGAATTCGGAGCTTTCTCGGACATGCAGGTTTTTACAGGAGATTTATCAAAGATTTTTCCAAGTTGCAAAACCTCTTTGCAATCTTCTGGAGAAGGATGTGCCTTTCAACTTCACCAAAGAATGCCAGGAAGCTTTTGAGATCTTAAAAGAAGCTGATTTCTGCCCCTATCATTGTAGCACCAGACTGGACCCTACCATTTGAAGTGATGTGCGATGCTAGTGATTTTGCTGTAGGTGCAGTTTTGGGACAACGCAAAGCAAAGATTTTCCACACCATTTACTACTCCAACAGAACTCTGAATGAAGCTCAACTCAACTACACAACCACTGAAAAGGAGTTGCTCGCAGTTGTGTACGATTTTGACAAATTCCGCTCATATCTGCTGGGTCCCAAAGTGGTGGTCTACACAGATCATTCAGCAATCAAAGATCTGATCACAAAGAAAGATGCCAAACCCAGATTGATCCGTTGGATACTTCTTCTGCAAGAATTCGACGTGGAGATCAGAGACAGGAAAGAACAGAGAATCAGGTGGCAGATCATCTATCGAGGCTCGAGAATGGAGAAACAACTGACAAAAATATGTCAATCAAAGAAACTTTTCCAGATGAACAGTTGTTTGCCATGAAACAACAGGAAGTCCCTTGGTATGCTGACTATGTCAATTACATTGTATCAGGAAAATGGCCGTTGGAATGGACAACTCAGCAACGGAAAAAGTTCTTCAAAGAAGTCAAACACTATGTCTGGGATGAACCGTACCTGTTCAAACGGTGTGCTGATCAATTATTGAGACAGTGTGTTCCACATGAGGAAATCAACAGTGTTTTGCAGCACTGTCATTCATCATCATATGGCAGACACTTCAGCGGAAATAAAACTGCAGCAAAAGTTCTTCAATCACGTTTGTTCTGGCCCACTCTTTTTAAAGATGCTTATCTTTTTGCTTTTCAATGTGACAGGTGCCAGAGAACAGGGAATATTTCGAGGAGAAATGAAGGACCGTTGCAAAATATTCTAGAAGTGGAAATATTCGATGTGTGGGGTATTGATTTCATGGGACCCTTTGTTCCATCATTCGGAAACCTGTACATCCTGGTTGCTGTAGACTACGTCTCCAAATGGGTTGAAGCAATTGCACTGCCATCCAATGATTCAAAAGTGGTGATCAAATTCCTTAAAAAGAACATTTTCACTCTATTCGGAACACCTCGTGCAATCATCAGCGATGGTGGCTCACATTTATGCAACAGATATTTCGATGCACTCCTATCCAAATACGGAGTTACTCACGAGGTTTCCACAACTTACCATCCACAGTCAAATGGATAGGTTGAGGTTTCAAACACGGAAATCAAAAGAATCCTAGAAAGAACCGTTGGATCAACAAGGAGGGACTGGTCAACAAAACTAGATGATGCATTATGGGTCTACAGGACAGCTTACAAGACACCCATTGGTATGTCTCCATATCGATTGGTGTTTGGGAAAGCGTGACATCTGCCAGTTGAGCTTGAGCACAAGGCGTACTGGGCACTGAAGAAGTTGAATTTTGATTCACAAGCTGCAGGAGAGAAAATACTTCACCAACTCAACGAATTGGAGGAATTTCACCTACAGGCTTATGAGAATGCCAAATTGTACAAGGAAAAGACCAAGAAATGGCATGACCGAAAAATAGTTCACAGACAGTTGGAACCAAGGCAGCAGGTGTTGTTGTACAACTCGAGGTTGAAACTTTTTCCTGGAAAGTTGAAATCTAGGTGGTCAGGACCATTTGTGATCACTCAGGTTTTACCTTATGGAGCTGTTGAGTTACTGGATCCCAATACCAACAACACATTCAAGGTTAACAGTCAGCGTGTCAAACACTACTGGGGAGAATCATTTGAGCGACAAAAAGAAAGTGTCACACTTTCAGATCCAGTTTAACGTTCGAGAAGTCAAGTCTAGCTGACGACTCTAAACTTAGCGCTCGCAGGGAGGCAACCCATGCAATTTGTGTATATATTGTGATTTGGTGTGATTTAATTTTGTGTGTTTAGTTTTTGCAGATTAAGTCATTTCAAGATGGAAGAAGCTCTCGCAAGTCTTCACAAGCAATTTCCTTCTCTCCCTCAAAAATCTCTGATGAAAGTCTATAAAGCTCGCTTGGAACGGATGAGGTTACTAACAATTCATGGAGTTCCTAATGATATTCGTTGGTAATTGAAGCACGAGTCCGATTGGCAGGTGAGTCTTCTGACTCTTTTATTTCACATCTGCCTGGTTTTGGAAGAAGCACCTATGCAAAGAAACGTAGAGCTAAGCAAATGGGTGTTTGTTACAAATGTGCACGATGGAATTGCAATACTCGTTGTCGTTCTTTAGGATGGGTCTGATAATCGCGAAGACAAAATTAAATTCATCAGGGATGGCTTGAGTAAGGAGTCTGTAGATGAAATATCTTCAACTCTTGAGACGCATCCCAGTGGATATGTTCATATAGCCATCGCAAATTACATACACAATTTCAAAAAGAAAGACAACAGTTAAGTCTTGGGAATCTGACTCAAAAAGACCCTGTTTGCCAATTTATAAGAAAATTGGATGGGAAGCTTGTCCCTGACGCATAGACGTCAATCAAACCGTTATTTTTCTTGTAAATATTATATCTCTTTATCTTTTCTTAATAATTGTAATTTTTTTTGTTGTTTTCTTTTATTTTCTCCGACAGGATCCAGACCTTTTGACTATCACGATATTAATTCGCTACTAATCGTCCTCTGGAAGATACTTGTGCTATTTTTACTCACCCTTTTCAGGTACTATAAATTCAACCCGTCATTGCACTTTTGAAGGCATCCAGAGTTGAGAATAAATACATAAAAAATGGAAGCCACTTCAAGAAGACGAGTTGAAAACATCTGTGTGTTTTGCGGTAGTTGTTGGTACTAAGCTACAATACATAGAAGCAGCACAGGAATTGGGTCGAGTCTTAGCTGCGAGGATATGCACTTGATATATGGCAGAGGAAATCTTGGACTTATGGGGATCGTTTCAAAGGCTGCACAGGAAGGAGGCAGTCATGTTTTGGGAATCATCCCAAAACCCTTGGCAGAGGAAAATCTTATTGAGCCATCAAACAGAGAGGAACTGATTGTGCCAGGTATGTCTGAACGACTAGTGGAAATGATTAACCGTGCTGATGCTTTTATTGCTTTGCCAGGTGGCTTGGGTACATTGGAGGAAATTTTTATTGTATTATCTTGGGCGAACCTGAACATACACCAGAAACCAATTGGACGGCTCAACGTTGATGGATTTTATGATTTTCTTTGTGTGTTTCTTGATGATGCTCGGAGAAATGGGTTCGTGTCGAAACCTTTAAAAGAACTCCTCTTTACTGCCAGAACTGCTCCGGATCTAATAGACCAACTCATAGCCTATGAACCACGAGTTGACCCTATTCTTTCAAAGATAAATTGGTCTGAGGACGATCATGGTAAGAGGCGTAGGATTAATCTGGATCTTAACCTTTAATTTAGTGTATAATTTCAGCTAACCAATACGGCCTTCTTAACTCTCCTTTTACTATTTAAGACATTGGGGACAATGTCTCATTTAGGTTTGGGGGAGGGAATTAGTTGATCAGTACCTTGTTTCTAGTTTGTGTGTTGTTTTTATTTTTAGTCCAAAATTTTTCGAAAAATACAAAAAATTGAAAATTTTTCAAAAATTACAAAAATATTTTGCGTTTTTGTGTTTTGACTAAAAATGTGAAATTGGTGAGAGATAGCTGAGTAAGGAGTTCTCACTCCTGATACGTATCTCAAACCATTTATTTCGGAACAAGTTAATGTTTGTTTATTTCATTTTAAATTATTTAATTTGTAAATTCTCCTTAACACTGACTAAAATGGACCTTCATATGCTCAGTTGGCAGGTATTATCAACATGCATAGTAACATACGGACATGAGCTAAAATTGAAAAGTTTGTAATATTCAGTGCTCTAGTTTAATCGGAGGAAACATCTCAAAAAGGGATGGAGTAAAAAAAAAAAAAAAAAACGTCAGAGATCCGAGTTATTAAGTCTGTAAGGGTGTTTTAACACCTAGTGCCATAAAACCAACTGGTTTGGGAGTCACTGGCCCAAAGCTCGTTATATGGATCGAAGATGCTGCAAAAAAAAATATATATATATATTTATATCTGAAGTCTGGGTAATTAAGTCCGTAGGGGTGTCTTAACACCCGGTGCCCTAAAGCCAACTGGTTTGGGAGCCACCGACCCAACACTCGCTACATAGATGGAAGGTATTGTATATAAATAAAAAAAAAATCAAAGAAAAAATCAGAAAAATCAGAAAAATTATTCCATTGCTACAAAAGGTGTGAAATCTGATAAAACTTTAGGACAAAAATATTACTCTCTTATCAACTACACTTATGACTGTTGTGGGCAAAAATGAGTTGATTAATATTTTGTTGGCTGTGTATATGGAGAATGGTAAATATAATCGGAGAATTTACTTATTTGGTAATTTAGAAAGAAACAAAACAACTAATAACTTGGAGTAGAAGTTTCACCTGATTAGTCACTAACAATCTTTATTCTCTTTTCTCTTGTCTTTTTGCTTTTGTGTGCATTAGTTTTAACTAACTTTTTACTTTTGTAAAAATGTTTATGGGTATCATTGCTGTAAGCCCTCACGAGACTACAACTCGTCCACTAGGGACACCTAGGGGTTTAAAGGCTTGTTGCATACGCTAAATGCAATCGTGATCCCTACGAAAGTGGCTTAGTTAATTTTGTTTCTTTATGTTATTTTATTTTATGTTTTGCTCGAGGACTAGCAAAATGTTAGGTTTGGGGGTGTGATGAGTGGTGATTACATCACTTATTCCCACTCATTTAGCCTAATGTTTTGTATTGTTTCTCGAGTTTTATGAACGTTTTGATGTGTTTTGTTGTTATTTTGCAGATAAATAAAGTTTGGAAAACACTAGAGGCAATTTGGGGCAAAAACGGACAAAAATGCGTCAATAGGGATATTTGGTCTTTAGCGCATTGCGCGACGCCAATACTCCCGCGTCGCGACGCCCAGGATGTGCGAATGTGCTACATGCGGCGTCTACCAACCACGTGTCAAAATGGGATAGGTTGGACTTGCTAACGTGCGCCGGATCTTGCTAACATGCGCCGCCATTGCTAACATGCGCCGCATGCCACGTGTCATCACCTCATTGGACCACCCAAACCGCGTGCCACGTGTCGCCTCATTGGGTAATATAAAGATTTATTTATTGAGTCTTAATCTTAATGTTTTTTATTAACTGGCCATTAATAAAATTGATTAGGTAAACTTAAAATGAACTAGACATAGAGATTTTAAGTTTAAGACCTTAGACTCAATAGCCCACGATCTTCCTTGAGGATAGATAACCCTTTAATAGATTTCCTTACATGATAGACATATACCTGTCGGGCGGGGTAGCCATAATTGGAACTTAAACTTAATGAATCCAGATAATTTGGTTGACATAGACATATGGTTCAATTGGGTTAAACTGGGTATTTGTGTCTAACCATTGACAGAGGTATTCACATAATTTAGTGTTCCAGGTTAATAAATCAATATATTACCCAGCTATAGGATAACCACTTCATCTTTAAATAATATTGAAAATTCACAACCCTAGATAGTTTTTAATATTGAATTTTCTTAAAACTTACTTTCGAACAATTTTATTTACTTGTCTTTAAATTTAGAATCGTCGCCATTTCAAATCAATCAAACAACCTGTTAGATACTAGTAATCATTTGACCTCATAAAATTAATAGTTTAGGTATTAAGTCCTCGTGGGATCGATACTTTTTATACTACTTGAACGATACGTACGCTTGCGTTATACGTGTGTGTTTACGCCGGTCAAATGTTGAGACAATCGAGCCTAGACGTAGCAAAAGAGCTAGAACGTCTAAGTCGGTTGGTCCCGATTTTTTGACATACTTATTAGAAAATGAGCCTCAAAGCTATAAAGAAGCTATGTCTTCTCCGGAGGCACCTCTGTGGAAAGAGGCTATTAATAGTTAGATTGATTCATTCCTACAAAACCATACTTGGGAGTTGGTTGATCTTCCTCCAGGTTGTAAGCCGCTGGGCTACAAATGGATATTCAAACGGAAGATGAAAACGGATGGATCAATAGATAAATACAATGCAAGACTTGTCATAAAAGGTTATAGACAAAAGGAAAGCCTTGATTACTTTGACACATATTCACCAGTGACTCGTATCACATCGATAAGAATGCTCATAGCCATAGCAGCTATATTTGGTCTTGAAATACTTCAAATGGATGTAAAGACGGCATTATTGAATGGTGAATTGGATGAAGAGATTTACATGGAACAACCAGAAGGGTTTATGGTTCCTGGACAAGAACAGAAGGTGTACAAACTTGTAAAATCCTTGTACGGATTAAAACAAGCACCTAAACAATGGCATGATAAATTTGACAAAGAGATATTGTCAAGTGGGTTCAAAACCAATGAGTGTGATAAGTGTGTGTACACCAAATCAACTCAAATAGGATATGTCATTATGTGTCTCTATGTAGACGATATGCTGATAATTGGCAGTAATCATAAAACGATTCAGTCTACCAAAAATGTGTTATCTAGCAGATTTGATATGAAAGATTTGGGAGTAGCTTATGTGATCCTAGGAATTAAGATTTCTCGGACATCGGACATATATATATATATATTATCTCAGACTCATTATATTGAGAAGATAATTGATAAATATATCAAAGGGGATCTAAATGTGGCTAGAACCCCTGTGGACCTAACTCTTCATCTATCAAAGAATACTGGCTCAAGCGTATCGCAATTAGAGTATTCGAGAATCATCGGAAGTCTGATATATCTCACGAATTGCACATGACATGATATCGCTCAAGCTGTGAACCGGCTTAGCAGATATACGAGCAATCCAGGACATAACCACTGGAAAGTCATAGTAAGAGATTTGAGGTATCTGAGAGAAACTTTAAAATATGGGCTACATTACGAGAGATATCTTGTTGTACTAGAGGGATACAACGATGCTAACTGGATATCTGATATGGTGGATTCCAAATCTACGAGTGGATTTGTTTTCACACTTGGTAATGCAGCCGTGTCATGGAAATCCTCGAGGCAAACATGTATTGTCTGGTCTGCTATGGAATCAGAGTTCATAGCGTTAGACAAAACAGCGGAAGAAGCTGAATGGCTTAGAAACTTCCTGGAGGATATTCCTAGTTGGCCCAAACCGGTGCCAGCGATTAGTATACATTGTGATAGCCAATCGGCTATTGGGAGAGCCCAAAATACAATGTATAATGGTAAGTCTCGACACATACGTCGGAGACATAATACCATACGTCAACTGCTCTCAAGTGACATAATAACGATCGATTATGTTAAGTCGAAGGAAAACCTAGCGGATCCACTAACTAAAGGTCTACCTTGAGAGCAAGTTGAGAAGTCATCGAAGGGAATGGGATTGAAGCCTATAAATTAAGAATTGTCACTGTGGAAACCCAACCTAGCTGACTGGAGATCCCAAGATCTAGGTTCAAAAGGGACAACTGAAACTTTGTGCAATTGAAAACAATCATTGAAGAGTTTTGTACTCTTTCCCATTCCGATAATGACGCTGAGTGCTGTCTGTCATTGGTTAGGATAAACTAAGGCTTTTAATGATCACTATATTAGGAGACGAGTCCTAATGGGGGTAAAGTCAAATTACATATTAATAGTAGATCACATATTTCAAGTAAGAAGTGAGGCCGCTTCCATGGGAACTTTTAAAGGCGAGTTACCCTAAAGTACTTGATGAATCCAAGACCGTTGTTCAGGGCCAAAATGAACACAACCGTCGAACGGAAAAATGGTCGAATTAAAGCTGTGTGTTGGCAATTATCTTGGTTTACACCAACGGCAGAACAGTTCAAGACTATGGGTCACTGGTTTGCCAAGTAAATCTGATTGTCATTCACTAGGAAAGGTTCAAGGCGAAAGCTACCTATTTCGATGCAGCTTTAGTTCATGGTAACTCTCTCAAGTGTCTACATGAATATTTAAAGAATTGTGGGGGATTGTTGGAAATTCTTCTAATATTCATTAAGGATATATATTTCTTTTGGATGCAATGGGTGCATGAGAGGGGTACAACCCTTTGGAGGGTTGCACCCTACCCCAAGGGGTGCCCTATTGGCACCCTTCCATGCCTTATAAAAGAGGCATCATATCCAAATACAAGAGAATAGAAATCCGAGTTTGAGAGTCATTTCTTTTGTTTGTTTTTTGAGAGAGTTCCACCATTTACTTAGTTCAAATACTTGTTAAGGAGTGCTCCTTGAACAAGAAGCAACCAAGTTATCCTGGGAGAACATTGGCCAATTCGAATCCGTGAAGCACCTGTGACAGAGGCTAATAAGTTCTTAAGGACAGAGAGATCTCGACTTGGATTCGTCATTACATTTTCCAGGTTTTTCTACAATTTTTCATGTTTTAGGGTTTATGATAGTTTAATTGGTATTTTCTGGTTTGATTTGTTTGAAGCATGTTGTTTTGACGTTTAATGACACTATTTGGACCACACAAATATTAGGGATGACGATAGGAGGGGAGAAAGATTAATATCCCCTATTTAATTTTGATGTTATGTTTATGTTCTTTTATTGTCTTATTTGAGGGGATGATATGAAGATATTTGAATAACTAGTAATTTTATCCAAAATAAATTAAGGTCAATTAAAAAAATGAATTTAAATTCAATGCTACATGTGTTTTAATATCAATGTAAGATTAAGATTCAATTACATCTAAATATCATACAATAACCGATGAGGTTGGTATTCTGAACACCAATTTATATCATATTTATGATATGTTCATGAATATGAACAATCATTTTTTCATAATATTATATGACACATGGTATTAACGCTTATCTTTTATATACATATTCAATATAATTTAGTTTAAATCAAAACTAACTTAGATTTAGTAAACTATAAATAAGGCAAAAATCGGAAAATATAGAGTAGTAACATAATTACAACGAGATTTATAATTTACATTGGGAAGAGTCATTACTAGTGGTATATTCAAATATAGTTCCTGGTCGAGATTTCCTGACACAGCTTGGTTAGTAAAATCTGTTGAAACTGGAATATGTCGTTTATCGAGATTTGATCTGATGTTTTATCTTAATGAATCATGAGTCTTAGGAGACTTGTATATAGATATTTATGAATTGATTTGATGAGCACTAAATGACTCACTGTAAGTATTTTTGATAGATGACACACCAGCGTCAATAAGAATTTTCCCGAGTAGAGTAGCATAGTAGGTCATTTGACTTGAGATACCACCAATGATATATAAGTGATCCTCCACACTTTGATGACAATCACGTCACCGGTCCTTAGACCATACCTCTACCCATTCGTTAGGTGTGGACCGATGCTCATGATATCTTGTGATGTATCAATAGAGGATCCGCCAATCCTACGTTCATGATTTGGGTGTATATTTCATGATCTTTAAAAATCCATGACTGCGGTACATTATAGATGTTAAAGAAATAATATCTCATTATTATGGAAACTATGTTAAAAAAAATATTACCTTTTTATTATGGAATCAATCTTCAAGATATGATTAATAAAATCCTTAGATTTTGTAACATTATTATATTTTCATTATCAGTATTAATTCTTTCCTATTTTAGTTTGATATGTTGCCTATATAAAGACCCTTACCATTGTAAATAAGGGTGATCATCGATTCCGGTTCTATCCGGAACTGGAAGGAACCAAACCGATTTTTTAATTTTGGAACTGATTCCTTCGGGGTCGGTTCCGATTTCAAAATTAAGAAACCGATTTTTTTTTTGTCTGGATCCGGTTCATGTTCTAGTATGGTGGGAACCGGAACCGAATTTCAGAACCTGATTTCGTATTATAAAACCAATTTTTGTTTGAAACTCCATCACTTGAGGGTGCAGAGAATGGTCTCGAATTCACCATTGTGAGGCCTTTTAACTGGATTGGACCAGGATGGACTTCATTCCTGGCATTGATAGTCCAAGTGAGGGTGTTTCAAGGGTTTTGGCATGCTTTAGTAATGTAGGTTCAAGCTTTGGAAGACATACATTTTGAATTGTTGTGGTTTTAGCTGTAATAATAATGTTCTTACTTGGGTTTCCAATCTCAGAATCTCCTATGCAGTCAGCCACTCAAGCTTGTCCAAAAATAGGAACACTGAAAGCATAATTATAAGTAGACCCGGCCACGGTTCCGGTTCAGAACCGAAATCGAACCGAATCTGAACCATCCGATTCCGGTTCCAAAACCGGAACCGAACCGAACCCCCAAATGGTTCGGTTACGATTCCATAAATTTGGAACCATCACATTAAGGTTCGCTTTCTTGAGTATTTTGAGAAATTTTTGAAATTATTCCGGAAGTATTTTAAGAAATTTCTACCATATGGACGAAATGGAAATTTATTGAAATTACCAAATTAGCCACTGATCAGTGAATGAATCATTGTAACAGTGGCTGATCCGATTTTACGGATAATCCATTTGTCTGATCTTCCCAATCGGTTGGTTTGGTGAATTGATAAACGCATTAACATATAACCACTGAAAGTATTTGCGAAAATTTTGTCTCGAGTCCCTATGCATAATCACTTCTAATATTTGATATTAATAAGTGATTAAGGTGAAATACAAAAAAAAAAATACTGGTTAGTTTGTCTGGATTTTAAAAAAATTTAAAAGTCAATTTCGCCCATAATCGTGCTTCCGCATCATTTTCCCAAACTAAATTAGTATCACCTTAATTGGAAACATAATTGAGACTTAATTGTTAAACTGAGTTTTATTTTCTTGAGTAAAGATCTGGTTGTACCCTGAAAACCCATCTGCAAAAGAATATATAGGTGATAACATTGTATTATCCACTGTAACGTCTATATGAGGCAAAAAAAGTCATATTTTAGGCATGTCTTGTTCAAGTCTTTGTAGTGTACACACATCTTTGTTAGGGTTGGTGCTCTGAGCGCCGATTTCTTATATATTTCCCTGTAAATACTATTGTATATATTTTATTAATGAATAAAATAAACAGTTTCTATAATATAAATTCTTTTATTATATGGTAAAGACGTAAATGACCATAGAGTGATTGGTTATGATACAGTTACAAAAGTGTCGCAACTGACATTGAGCAGTATCATAACAATATCATTCTTTAACTGTTCCTGGTCAAGGTTTACAATTACTTGGTCAGTAAGTAAACCCGTTGAGATCGGCACGTGTCGTATATTAGAATGATGGATTCTAATGGTTTCTCAATTAACCATGAGTCTCGGGAGACTCATATAGATACGTAGGTTTTTATATCGGATAAACACTGAACGACTCGCCAAAGATTCTTAATAGATTGTACACCAACGTCAAAAAGAATCTTCTCGGGTTGAGTGAGCATATTGATCCTTCAACTTGAGATACCATTGTGGATATATGAGGTATCCTCCACACTTTGATGGTAGTCACGTCACCGATCTATTTAGAACAGACCTCCACCTGTTCGTTGGGTGTGGACTGATCCTCATGATATCCTGTGCGTATCAAGATAGGATCTGTCAGTTCTGTGTACAGAGCATAGGTATCCATTATGGAATTAGCAATCTGTTAAATCAATGGGCCCGTGGTACACTGTAGAAATCAGTTCTAAGTATTATTTAAGAGATTGCTAATAGAATCGTCGACAGGATTATGCCTAAAGAGATTTGACGTTTATATCTATATCTCTGGGATAATCCGAATACCTGTGACGGAAGGATTATACGTATGCAGTGACCTCGACCTGTATGGTTCAGAGATTTTATCCGTGTTCGTCATAATTTATGGGTGGGTAGATTATGGACACGAAATTGGATTTCGTGACGGATATGCCTGAACATAGAGAGTCTCACTAATGAGATATACTCGTAGGGCACTGAGGCAACTTTTATAAATAATACTGATTATTTATAAGTAATTTAACAGTTAAACGAAGATACATGCTTTTGAGATCTTATCGGCCATTTATTAAATGGAGAATTGTGATATTTGATATTTATTATTAATATATGTATTTTGATTATTTAATGTAAATATAATATATATATTTGAGATATTTGTATTTAATTATTTAATTATTTAAATGTTAAATAATTAAATTAATTAAATATTAAATATCTAGTTTACTTTATTAAGTAAACTAAATGGCTTGTTTTAATTGGTTTTCATGGCCAATTTTGATTGGTTTAAATGGCATGATTTAATTGGATAATATGTGATAAACATTAATTTGATTAATTGTTTTACACCACAAATTATTCATTAAATCATTTTCCAATTTATGAAATAAAAACAAAAACTTATGGCTTGTATTTTTCCTCCAATTTTCGGCGATTATTGGAAATATATAAAGCCATTTTTTATTTTTTATTTCACAATCTAAGAACCCTAGAAAATCAAATACAAAGTGAGAAAGAGAGGAAAAGTGAAAGAAATAAGAAAAGCTTGCATTTTTTTTTTGGAAATTTGGTAAGGTTTTTCTTACTTTCTTCTTCTTGAAAATTGTTTCTAAGATCATAAGCTTCAACATATGTAGCTTAGTTTCTTCTCTACTTTATTATGGATGTGCTTTGATGATTGGAAACTTGGATGAAAGATGGAAGCATGTAAATTGAATAAGAATGCTTAAAATTATTTATTAAGCTTTCTTTTTTCCATTTGATGGTTAGTTTCCATTCTAGAGTTACTTAGCCACTCATGATTGACCTAGAATTGTTCTGGAGTTGTTTCATGATGGTGAGACTTGTTTGGTGTTGTGGGAATTGAATTAAAGTATGAATTTAATTAATTTTATTAATTTGTGAAATTATAAAATTAGGGTTTTTAACCTTCACCAAATTTGGGGCTTTCATATATGTGATGAGATTTGATGTATATATGATGAATATTAAATTTGGAAATTTTTGGATTTGATATTGACATGTTTTGAACAAAAAAAGGACCAAATTACAAATTCTTGAAAGTTTAGGGACCATTCGGCAAATTCTGGAAATTTGGTTTCTTTGAGTTGAAAATTTTATTTTCATGTATTAGACATGTATAAATCATTTTGGGATTGATTTGAAATCAATTAGAATTGTATTTGACAATTTTAGACTAAAATGATAAAAATATAAAGTTTTGGGGCTAAATGGTAATTACTGAAAAATCTGATTTTTGGGTAAAAATTTCAATTTTTAAGTATTGAGTAATTGAAATAAATTAGTTTATTTTAATTACCCAAGAAAAATTATTGAAATCGGAAAATTTTGATTTTCCGCGTTCCGCTGCGTTTACCCGTATTGCCACAAAAACCTCAACAAAAATGGTATCAGAGCAGGTCTGAACCTGAACACATGATATGAATATGCCTTTAAATTCAATGTTTAAATATGTTCTTACTTTATACATGCTTTTATTTATTTAATTTGCTTAAATTAAATACATATCATCTTGTGAAAAATCCCTAATTAATAAGGTTTTAAAAGTAATATGTATTGGATGCATATTTCTTGGTCCGTCTTGTCAATACGGTTTTTGGATATCTGTTCTATGGCTGCATTTGAGATCGTGCCAAATCAGTGAAGGTGTAGTTGATAGAAATTTATCCATACCGGATGTATATGTGATACTAGATAAGTTCAAGCAAAAACGGAAATCCTGAACGTGCCAAAGCTGTCAGGACTATGCAAGTATCTTGAATTTATCATTGAAAAGTTTAACCTTGGTACGTCTCCTTGTGAACGTGCCAAAGATGTCACAACGAGAAACGACCAGGACCGGAACCCAGGAGTCATTAGTGAGTGATTGACAATGAGTTGTCTACCTAATGAATATATGTAGGCGAGATCATGCCAAAGCTGTGAGTTGAAATATATTCATGGGATCCACCTTTCACTATTATATTTAATTTGATTAATTGTTTGTTTGCATTATGTTTGGGGATTATAGTATTGCATGTAATAGTGGGAGGGGCATTTTTAGATTAAAAATCTATAGACGCTGGTTTTCACCCGAGGTCCACAATCGAGATTTCGTCGAGAGGGGCACCAGCGATCCTGCAAAACAAAGAAGTAGGGTGAGCATGGAGATTCTACCCACCAGTGTGGTGGATGCCGTAGACACTCTGACGCCCATGACAGTAGAAGAAATGAGCTATTGACCCTGTAGGATAAGGAGCAAGGGCAGATATTACCTTGATCCTCGTATGATGCCGTGAGGGCGGTAGGATGGTGATTATGAGAATTCTGGAGAGAATGTTATAAGGCTATGAGTAGGAGAGCTTGAATGTCATTCCTCGTGGTTATTCTTCTTTTATATTCACACATTCGGGAGGTGTGTGTATTTATTGCACTTGATTGCTCGTCCGTTGGGTGTTGGTAACAGCCGATTTCATGAGGGGTAATAATTGCGTTTGCCCGTTGTAGGCTGGAAACGGCTGGGTTATGAGGGGTGTTTATGAGTCCGAGCGTTTCATGGGCTGGCGTATGGTGGGCCTTGGTTATGGCTTGGATATGGGGCATTTCATTGGGTATGGGCCCGTGGATCTCTGGGCCTACATATAATAAACTCAGGGCTTCCTTTATTGTGTGTGGGCTTGAGGTAGTAACTTGGGCCTGTGGTGTATTTAGAACTGGGCCTGAAGTAAAAAGTCGAAATTGCCCTTAGCCCAAATTTGGCCTGTACAATTTGTCCCCTACTCTCTAAGCCAATGAGTCATTGGCTTGGAGAGTACTCATTGGTCGTGTCGCCTGGACCGAACCAGGAAAAGTCTTCGCTACTTGAACTGGGCCATGTTCGGGTGTCTTCTGTGTTGCCTGGTCAGTGTAGCTACGGTCTTGAGTCTGACTAGTCAGGAGTTAGGGGGGATGTCTCCAATTGAATGGACCAGATGAAGGTTCAGGGCATACTCTTATGCCACCGGTCACGGGATTTGTGGACCCTTCAATATATTTTGGACAGAGGATAATCTTAGTCTTCAACTTGACTCGACGAGAGTCCACGGGGGATTTCCCCAGTCGATCGAACCAGACAAAGGTTCGAGAGTCATTCACTCATTTTGTACTGAGTAAATACCAAACCGAATTTGCATATCGCCTGGACCAGAAGAAGGTCTATGACCTAAACTTGGCTTCTTCACGAGCCAATTGGGGAGTGTGTGCGTCGACAGGAACTGATGAAGTCCATAGAGACATTTTTTGTTTTGTACCGAAGAGGTACCAAACCGAGACTATATGTTGTCTCGACCAGAAGAAGGTTAATGAACTTAAACTTGACTCCATCACAAGCCAATTGGGAGGCGTTCCCGTCGAATGGACCTGATGAAGGCCAGGAAGACATTCACCCGTTTTGGTATCAAAGATGGACCAAACCGAGCCTACATATCGTCTGGACCAGAAGAAGGTCAATGAACTTAAACTTGACTCCATCACGAGCTAATTGGGAGGTGTTCCCATCGACTGGACCTGATGAAGGCCAGAAAGGCTTTCATCCGTTTGGTATTAAAGAGGGACCAAACCGAGCCTACATGTCGTCTAGACCAGAAGAAGGTCAATGAACTTAAACTTGACTCCATCACGAACCAATTGGGAGGCATTCCCATCGACTGGAGCTGATGAAGGCCATGAAGGCATTCACCCGTTTGGTATTTAAGAGGGACCTGTTGGACAATTATGACCAATAACATTACTTTTTGTACAGATCATGGTGTTGTTGTACAAATTAACTATGTGACAAAGGAAATTGCTCTTTTTATCATTTGTAATTAGAATACAGGGATATATAAATGATAAAAGTCCATATGATTAGTTCCGGATTGATAAGATATGAGACATTATCAATCCATGAAGGTTTAATCATTAAAACATCCCTAGTCGGAGTATTATTGAGATTAGACATCGATAATGCGGAATAGACTAGTATTTCACTTGTGCGTGTTATGAGAGCATAACAGCATAGTTCTCATATATTTAAGTATTGGATACTTATGCAAGTGTAATATGAGGTTGTGTTTACCGATGGTACGGAAACAGCTTCGCTCTGGATAGACCCCTCGGAATTCCATTGGTAGTATGACTATGTGTCTATGGAAGTCCGAATCAGGGTAGGTGTATTTGGTCTTAACCTGAGACTTGCACTGCTAATACTTGCGACAATCAATATACTTTGGTTTTGGTCGTCCAGGGCTTTAACTGGTTCTGTGTACGCCTCTTCTGGGTATATTGAGAACCGTAGTGTATTGGGTGTGATGTCAAGATGGAAGTATCACTCCAGTCATAGTGGAGATGATGGTCACGTAGGATACGAAACTAATACTCTTTAGTACTGCAGTCATCGGGATAATATCACTAGGTCATGATTATCCGATTATAGAGACTAGTTACCAGAGATCCGATATGTGCTTTGTACGGGGCAGACACAATTCCAGCCCCAGGCCTAGCATGTGACATCCGATACTGGATAGCAATACGCAATACTTCGTATACTACGCCTGATATAGATTACATATTCCTTTAAGAATATTTCTGGAGAATTGGGTAGGCACGGTGCTTTGCTAGAAGCCAACCATGTCTTGTCAATCAGTAAAAATATAGTACTAGGTACGTACGTATTCGGATAGTCCGACGACCGGATTTACTGCCAACATATCCGGGGATCTCATGGGTCGCTTCCCGAAGATTCACCGATGACGTATGACTCGCACATTATTAATCTGGATTAATTAATAGAGAGAGAAAATTAATCTGGGATTAATTAAGGAGATATTTTATCTGGGATAAAATATTATTTAAAAAGAGAGAGAACGATTAATTTGGAATTAATCGATAAAATAGTATATTCGATATATTATACAAAATTAGATTTCGACGCAGAATTAAAATTAGATTTTAATTCGGGCGAACAAGTTAATTTAGAATTAATTCGCTAGCGACGTGAATAGTAATTTTGCTAGGCATAATTATTTAATTAAATTTGATTTAATTACGTCGCAACGGAAAATTCGTTAATTCGGAATTAGCGAACCCGAGCCCGAAAGTGTTTGCGGGCCCACTCACATTTCGAATTCAAGTGCGGCCCACAGGTCACATCACGCGTCACATCATTAGTCATTTAAGTGATGTATGTCTTGTTACTTTGAGTGATGTGATGTCTAGTCACTTTTGAGTGATGTGAATAGTTGAAAGGCTTTTAAAGCCTTGTACCTTTTTTGGGAAATGGTAATTGACTTTTGGTATTTTGATTTTTGAAATCAAAAACCAAATACACAACACATTTTTCTTCTCTCTCTCTTCTCTTCTCCAATTCGGCCAAGGGCCAAATTCTCTCAATTTTGCTTCTCTTTGCCGAGAACAACAAGCAAGAACAAGGAAGATTTGTGGCAAACTTTTCTTATGCTAGCACATAAAGAGTCATCCAAAGGTGATAGGGAAACAAACCCTTCAGCATGGAATCACACTTAAATCTTGGAGCTTGAAGGAGGACATTCATGGAGGGGCTTGACCGAAACTTCAAGGAGCACAAAAGGGCCTGGCCGTGAGCTTCAATGGTGAAGAAATTGTTTGTGTAAGTATGATTCCGCCATACTTCTTTATTGTATTCATATATTTTCATTGCTTGAATGATCTTGGGACTATAGTAGAAACCTTACAGGACCAAACCGTGCCTACATGTCGTCTGGACCAGAAGAAGATCAATGAACTTAAACTTAACTCCATCACGAGATAATTGAGAGACATTCCCGTCGACTGGACCCGATGAAGGGGAGGAATGCATTCACCCGTTTGGTATCAAAGAGGGACCAAACCGAGCCAACATGTCGTCTAGACCAAAAAAAGATCAATGAGCTCAAACTTGACTCCATCATGAGCCAATTGAGAGGCGTTCCCGTCGACTGGACCGGATGAAGGCCAGGAAGGCATTCACCCGTTTGGTATCAAAGAGGGACCAAACCGAGCCTACATGTCTTCTGGACCAGAAGAAGATCAATGAACTTAAACTTGACTCCATCACGAGCTAATTGGGAGGCGTTCCCGTTGAGTGGTCCTGATGAAGGCTAGGAAGGCATTCACCCATTTGGTATCAAAGAGGGACGAAAACGAGCCTACATGTCGTCTGGACCAGAAGAAGATCAATGAACTTAAGCTTGACTCCATCACAAACAAATTGGAAGGCGTTCCAGTCGACTGGACCTAATGAAGGCTAGGAAGGCATTCACTAGTTTGGTATCAAAGAGGGACCAAACCGAGCCTACATGTCGTCTGGACTAGAAGAAGATCAATGACCTTAAACTTGACTCCATCACGAGCCAATTAAGAGGCGACCCGTCGACTGGACCTGATGAAGGCCATGAAGGCATTCACCCATTTGGTATCGAAGAGGGACCAAACCGAACCTACATATCATTTGGACCAGAAGAAGATCAATGAACTTAAACTTGACTCCATCACGACCCAATTGGGAGGCGTTCCCGTTGAATGGTCCTGATGAAGGCAATGAAGGCATTCACCCGTTTTGGTATCAAAGAGGTACCAAACCGAGCCTACATATCGTCTGGACCAGAAGAAGGTCAATGAAATTAAGCTTGACTCCATCACGAGCCAATTGGGAGGCGTTCCCGTCGACTGGTCCTGATGAAGGCCATGAAGGCATTCACCCGTTTTGGTATCAAAGAGGTACAAAACCGAGCTTAGATGTCGTCTGGATCTGAAGAAGATCAATGAACTTAAACATGACTCCATCACAAGCCAATTGGGAGGCGTTCCCGTCGACTAGACTTGATGAAGGCCCGAAAGGCATTCACCCGTTTGGTATCAAAGAGGGACCAAACCGAGCCTACATGTCTTCTGGACCAGAAGAAGATCAATTAACTTAAACTTGACTTCATCACGAGCCAATTGGGAGGCGACCCGTCGACTGGACCAGATGAAGGCCAGGAAGGCATTCACCCGTTTGGTATCAAAGAGAGACCAAACCGAGCCTATATGTCGTTTGGACCAGAAGATGGTCAATGAAATTAAGCTTGACTCCATCACGAGCCAATTGGGAGGCGTTCCCATTGACTGGTCCTGATGAAGGCCATGAAGGCATTCACCCATTTTGGTATCAAAGAGGTACAAAACCGAGCCTACATGTCGTCTGGATCAGAAGAAGATCAATGAACTTAAACATGACTCCATCACAAGCCAATTGGGAGACGTTCCCGTCGACTGGACTTGATGAAGGCCCGAAAGGCATTCACCCGTTTTTGTATCAAAGAGGGACCAAACCGAGCCTACATGTCGTCTGGACCAGAAGAAGATCAATGAACTTAAACTTGACTCCATCACGAGCCAATTGGGAGGCATTCCCGTCGACTGGGCCTGATGAAGGCCAGGAAGGCATTCACTCGTTTGGCATCAAATAGGGACCAAACCGAGCCTACATGTCGTCTGGACCAGAAGAAGATCAATAAACTTAAACTTGACTCCATCACGAGCCAATTGGGAGGTGACCCGTCGACTGGACCTGATGAAGGCCATGAAGGAATTCACCTGTTTGGTGTCAAAGAGGGACCAAATCGAGCCTACTTGTCGTCTGGACCAGAAGAAGGTCAAAGAACTTAAGCTTGACTCTATCACGAGCCAATTCGGAGGCATTCCCGTCGACTTGACCTGATGAAGGCCATGATAGAATTCACCCATTTGGTATTAAAGAGGTACCAAACCGTGCCTACATGTTGTATGGACCAGAAGAAGATCAATGAACTTAAACTTGAATCCATCACGAGCCAATTGGGAGGCGACCCGTCGACTGGACCAGATGAAGGCCAGGAAGGCATTCACCCGGTTGGTATCAAAGAGGGACCAAACCGAGCCTACATGTCGTCTGGACCAGAAGAAGGTCATTGAAATTAAGCTTGACTCCATCACGAGCCAATTGGGAGGCGTTCTCGTCGACTGGACGTAATGAAGGCCAGGATGGCATTCACCCGTTTGGTATCAAAGAGGGACCAAACCGAGCCTACATGTTGTCTGGACCTGAAGAAGGTCAATGAACTTAAGCTTGTCTCCATCATGAGCCAATTGGGAGGCGTTCCCGTCGACTGGACCTGATGAAGGCCAGGATGGCATTCACCCGTTCGGTATCAAAGAGGGACCAAACCGAGCCTACAAGTTTTCTGGACCAGAAGAAGATCAATGACCTTAAACTTGACTCCATCACAAGCGAATTGGGAGGCGTTCCCGTCGACTTGGCCTGATGAAGGCCAGAAAGACATTCACTCGTTTGGTATCAAAGAGGGACCAAACTGAGCCTACATGTCGTCTGGACCAGAAGAAGATCAATGCACTTAAACTTGACACCATCACGAGCCAATTAGGAGGCGACCCGAACTGGACCAGATGAAGGCTAGAAAGGCATTCACCTGTTTGGTATCAAAGAAAGACGAAACCGAGCCTACATGTTGTCTGGACCAGAAGAAGGTCAATGAAATTAAGCTTGACTCCATCACGAGCCAATTGGGAGGCCTTCCCATCGACTGGACTTGATGAAGGCCAGGATGGCATTCACCCGTTCGGTATCAAAGAGGGACCAAACCGAGCCTACATGTCGTCTAGACCTGAAGAAGGTAAAAAAACATAAGCGTGTGTCCAACATTAGCCAATTGGGAGGCGTTCCCGTCGACTGGACCTGATGAAGGCCATGATGGCATTCACCCGTTTGGTATCAAAGAGGGACCAAACCGAGCCTACATGTCATCTGGACCAGAAGAAGATCATTGAACTTAAACTTGACTCCATCACGAGCCAATTGGGAGGCGTTCCTATCGACTGGGCCTGATGAAGACCAGAAAGGCATTCACTCGTTTGGTATCAAAGAGGGACCAAACCGAGCCTACATGTCGTCTGGACCAGAAGAAGATCAATGAACTTAAACTTGACTCCAACACAAGCCAATTGGGAGGTGACCTGTCGATTGGACCTGATTAAGGCCAGAAAGATATTCACCTGTTTGGTATCAAAGAGGGATCAAACCGAGCTTAAATGTCATCTGGACCAGAAGAAGATTAATGAACTTAAACTTGACTCCATCACGAGCCAATTGGGAGGCGTTCCCGTCGAGTGGTCCTGAAGAAGGCTAAAAAGGCATTCACCCGTTTGGTATCAAAGAGGGACCAAACCGAGCCTACATGTCTTCTGTACCAGAAGAAGATCAATGAACTTAAACTTGACTCCATCATGAGCCAATTGGGAGGCGTTCCAGTCGACTGGTCCTGATGAAGGCCAGAAAGTCATTCACCCGTTTGGTATCAAAGAGGGACCAAACCGAGCCTACTTGTCGTCTGGACCAGAAGAAGGTCAATGAACTTAAGCTTGACTCTATCACAAGCCAATTTTGAGGCATTCCCGTCCACTTGACCTGATAAAGGATAGGATGGCATTCACCCGTTTGGTATCAAAGAGGGACCAAACCGTGCCTACATGTCGTCTTGACCGGAAGAAGATCAATGAACTTAAACTTGACTCCATCATAAGCTAATTGGGAGGCGACCCGTCGACTAGACCAGATGAAGGCCATGAAGGCATTCACCCGGTTAGTATCAAAGAGGGACCAAACCGAGCCTACATGTCGTCTGGACCAGACTAAGGTCAATGAAATTAAGCTTGACTCCATCACGAGCCAATTGGGAGGCGTTCCTATCGACTGGACCTAATAAAGGCCAGGATGGCATTCACCCGTTTGGTATCAAAGAGGGACCAAACCGAGCCTACATGTCGTTTGGACCTGAAGAAGGTCAATGAACTTAAGCTTGTCTCCATCATGAGCCAATTGGGAGGCGTTCCCGTCGACTAGACCTGATGAAGGCTAGAATGGCATTCACCCGTTTGGTATCAAAGAGGGACCAAACCGAGCCTACACGTCGTCTGGACCAGAAGAAGATCAATGAACTTAAACATGACTCCATCACGAGCCAATTGGGAGGCGTTCCGTCGACTGGGCCTGATGAAGGCCAGGAAGGCATTCACTCGTTTGGTATCAAAGAGGGACCAAACCAAGCCTACATGTCGTCTGGACCAGAAGAAGATCAATGAACTTAAACTTGACTCCAACACAAGCCAATTGGGAGGTGACCCGTCGATTGGACCTGATTAAGGCCAGAAAGATATTCACCTGTTTGGTATCGAAGAGGGATCAAACCGAGCTTAAATGTCGTATGGACCAGAAGAAGATTAATGAACTTAAACTTGACTCCCTCACGAGCCAATTGGGAGGCGTTCCCATCGAGTGGTCCTGATGAAGGCCAAAAAGGCATTCACCCGTTTGGTATCAAAGAGGGACCAAACCGAGCCTACATGTCTTCTGTACCAGAAGAAGATCAATGAACTTAAACTTGACTCCATCATGAGCCAATTGGGTGGCGTTCCAGTCGACTGGTCCTGATGAAGGCCAGAAAGTCATTCACCCGTTTGGTATCAAAGATGGACCAAACCGAGCCTACATGTCGTCTGGACTAGAAAAAGGTCAATGAACTTAAGCTTGACTCTATCACGAGCCAATTGGGAGGCATTCCCGTCGACTTGATCTAATGAAGGCCAAGATGGCATTCACCCGTTTGGTATCAAAGAGGGACCAAACCGTGCTTACATGTCATCTAGATCAGAAGAATATCAATGAACTTAAACTTGACTCCATCACGAGCCAATTGGGAGGCGTTCCCATCGACTGGACCTGATGAAGGCCAGGAAGGCTTTCACCCATTTGGTATCAAAGAGGGACAGAACCGAGCCAACATGTCGTCTGGACCAAAAGAAGATCAATGAACTTAAACTTGACTCCATCACGAGCCAATTGGGAGGCGACCCGTCGACTGGACCAGATGAAGGCCCGGAAGGCATTCACCCGGTTGGTATCAAAGAGGGACCAAACCGAGCCTACATGTCGTCTGGACCAGAAGAAGGTCAATGAAATTAAGCTTGACTCCATCACGAGCCAATTGGGAGGCGTTCCAGTCGACTGGACCTAATGAAGGCCATGATGGCATTCACCCGTTTGGTATCAAAGAGGGACCAAACCGAGCCTACATGTCGTCTGCACCTGAAGAAGGTCAATGAGCTGAAGCTTGTCTCCATCATGAGCCAATTGAGAGCCGTTTTCGTCGACTGGACCTGATGAAGGCCATGATGGCATTCACCCGTTTGGTATCAAAGAGGGACGAAACCGAGAACACATGTCGTCTGGACCAGAAGAAGATCAATGACCTTAAACTTGACTCCATCACGAGCCAATTGAGAGACGTTCCTGTCGACTGGGCCTCATAAAGGCTAGGAAGACATTCACTCGTTTGGTATCAAAGATGGCCAAACTGAGCCTACATGTCGTTTGGACCAGAAAAAGATCAATGAACTTAAACTTGACACCATCACGAGCCAATTGGGAGGCGACCCGTCGACTGGACCAGATGAAGGCTAGAAAGGCATTCACCAGTTTGGTATTAAAGAGAGACGAAACCGAGCCTACATGTCGTCTGGACCAGATGAAGGTCAATGAAATTAAGCTTGACTCCATCACGAGCCAATTGGGAGGCCTTCCCGTCGACTGGACCTGATGAAGGCCAGGATGACATTCACCCGTTCGGTATCAAAGAGGGACCAAACCGAGCCTACATGTCGTCTGGACCTGAAGAAGGTCAATGAACTTAAGCTTGTCTCCATCATGAGCCAATTGGGAGGCGTTCCCGTCGACTGGACCTGAAGAAGGCCAGAATGGCATTCACCCTTTTGGTATCAAAGAGGGACCAAACCGAGCCTACATGTCGTCTGGACCAGAAGAAGATCAATGAACTTAAACTTGACTCCATCACGAGCCAATTGGGAGGCGTTCCCGTCGACTGGGCCTGATGAAGGCTAGGAAGGCATTCACTCATTTGGTATCAAAGATGGACCAAACCGAGCCTACATGTCGTCTGGACCAGAAGAAGATCAATGAACTTAAAATTGACTCCAACACGAGCCAATTGGGAGGCGACCCGTCGATTGGACCTGATTAAGGCATGAAAGGCATTCACTCGTTTGGTTTCAAAGATGGACCAAACCGAGCCTACATGTCGTCTGGACCAGAAGAAGATCAATGAACTTAAAATTGACTCCAACACGAGCCAATTGGGAGGCGACCCGTCGATTGGACCTGATTAAGGTATGAAAGGTATTCACTCGTTTGGTATCAAAGATGGACCAAAGCGAGCCTACATGTCGTCTGGACCAGAAGAAGATCAATGAACTTAAAATTGACTCCAACACGAGCCAATTGGGAGGCGACCCGTCGGTTGGACCTGATTAAAGCATGAAAGGCTTTCACTCGTTTGGTATCAAAGATGGACCAAACCGAGCCTACATGTCGTCTGGACCAGAAGAAGATCAATGAACTTAAAATTGACTCCAACACGAGCCAATTGGGAGGCGACCCGTCGATTGGACCTGATTAAGGCATGAAAGGCTTTCACCCGTTTGGTATCAAAGAGGGACCAAACCAAGCCAATTGGGAGGCGTTCCCGTCGAGTGGTCCTGATGAAGGCCAGAAAGGCATTCACCCGTTTGGTATCAAAGAGGGACCAAACCGAGCCTACATGTCTTCTGTACCAGAAGAAAATCAATGAACTTAAACTTGACTCCATCACGAGCCAGTTGGGAGGCGTTCTAGTTGACTGGTCCTGATGAAGGCCGGAAAGTCATTCATCCGTTTGGTATCAAAGAGGGACCAAACCGAGCCTAAATGTCGTCTGGACTAGAAGAAGGTCAATGAACTTAAGCTTGACTCTATCACGAGCCAATTGGGAGGGATTCCTGTCGACTTGATCTGATGAAGGCCAAGATGATATTCACCTGTTTGGTATCAAAGAGGGACCAAACCGTGCCTACATGTCATCTAGACCAGAAGAAGATTAATGAACTTAAACTTGACTCCATCACGAGCCAATTGGGAGGCGTTCCCATCGACTGGACCTGATGAAGGCCAGGAAGGCTTTCACCCATTTGGTATCAAGGAGGGACAGAACCGAGCCTACATGTCGTATGAACCAAAAGAAGATCAATGAACTTAAACTTGTCTCCATCGCGAGCCAATTGGGAGGCGTTCCCATCGACTGGTCCTGATGAAGGCCATGAAGGCATTCACCCGTTTTGGTATCAAAGAGGGACCAAACCGAGCCTACATTTCGTCTGGAGCAGAAGAAGATCAATGAACTTAAACATGACTCCATCACAAGCCAAATGGGAGGCGTTCCCGTCGATTGGTCCTGATGAAGGCCCGAAAGGCATTCACCCGTTTGGCATCAAAGAAGGACCAAACCGAGCCTACATGTCGTCTGGACCAGAAGAAGATCAATGAGCTTAAACTTGACTCCATAACGGGCCAATTGGGAGGCGACCCGTCGACTGGACTAGATGAAGGCCAGGAAGGCATTCAACCGTTTGGTATCAAAGAGAGACCAAACTGAGCCTACATGTCGTCTGGACCAGAAGAAGGTCAATGAAATTAAGCTTGACTCCATCACGAGCCAATTGGGAGGCGTTCCCGTCGACTGGACCTGATGAAGGCCAGAATGGCATTCACCCGTTTGGTATCAAAGAAGTACCAAACTGAGCCTACATGTCATCTAGAGCTGAAGAAGGTCAATGAACTTAAGCTTGTCTCTATCATGAGCCAATTAGGAGGCGTTCCCATCGACTGGACCTGATGAAGGCTAGGATGGCATTCACCCGTTTGGTATCAAAGAGGGACCAAACCGAGCCTACATTTCGTCTAGACCAGAAGAAGATCAATAAAATTAAACTTAACTCCATCATGAGCCAATTGGGAGGCATTCCCGTCGACTGGGCCTGATGAAGGCTAGAAAGGCATTCACTCGTTTGGTATCAAAGAGGGACCAAACCGAGCCTACATGTCATCTGGACCAAAAGAAGATCAATGAACTTAAACTTGACTCCATCACGAGCCAATTGGGAGCCAACCCGTTGACTAGACCTGATGAAGGCTAGGAAGGCATTCACCTGTTTGGTGTCAAAGAGGGACCAAACCGAGCCTACTTATCGTCTGAACCAGACGAAGATTAATGAACTTAAACTTGACTCCATCACGAGCCAATTGGGAGGCGTTCCAGTTGACTGGACCTGATGAAGGCTAGGAAGGCATTCACCCGTTTGGTATCAAAGAGGGACCAAACCGAGCCTACACGTCATCTGTACCAGAAGAAGATCAATGAACTTAAACTTGACTCCATCATTGGGAGGCGTTCCAGTCGACTGGTCCTGATGAAGGCCAGAAAGTCATTCACCCGTTTGGTATCAAAGAGGGACCAAACCGAGCCTACTTGTCGTCTGGACCATAAGAAGGTCAATGAACTTAAGCTTGACTCTATCACAAGCCAATTTTGAGGCATTCCCGTCGACTTGACCTGATGAAGGATAGGATGGCATTCACCCGTTTGGTATCAAAGATGGACCAAACCGTGCCTACATGTCGTCTGGACCAGAAGAAGATCAATGAACTTAAACTTGACTCCATCATAAGGTAATTGGGAGGCGACCCGTCGACTAGACCAGATGAAGGCCATGAAGGCATTCACCCGGTTAGTATCAAAGAGGGACCAAACCGAGCCTACATGTCATCTGGACCAGACTAAGGTCAATGAAATTAAGCTTGACTCTATCACGAGCCAATTGGGATGCGTTCATGTCGACTGGACCTAATAAAGGCCAGGATGGCATTCACCCGTTTGGTATCAAAGAGGGACCAAACCGAGCCTAGATGTCGTCTGGACCTGAAGAAGGTCAATGAACTTAAGCTTGTCTCCATCATGAGCCAATTGGGAGGCGTTCCCGTCGACTGGACCTGATGGAGGCCAGGATGGCATTCACCTGTTTGGTATCAAAGAGGGTCCAAATCGAGCCTACATGTCGTCTGGACCAGAAGAAGATCAATGACCTTAAACTTGACTCCATCACGAGCCAATTGGGAGGCGTTCTGGTCGACTGGTCTTGATGAAGGCCAGGAAGGCATTCACCCGTTTGGTATCAAAGAGACCAAACCGAGCCTACATGTCGTCTGGACCAGAAGAAGATGAATGAACTTAAACTTGACTCCATCACGAGCCAATTGGGAGGCGTTCCCGTCGACTGGACCTGATGAAGGCCAGTAAGGCTTTCACCCATTTGGTATCAAAGAGGGACCAAACCGATCCTACATGTCGTTTGGACCAAAAGAAGATCAATGAACTTAAACTTGACTCCATCACGAGCCAATTGGGAAGCGTTCCGGTCGACTGGTCCTGATGAAGGCCAGAAAGGCATTCACCCATTGGTATCAAAGAGACCAAACCGAGCCTACATGTCGTCTGGACAAGAAGAAGGTCAATGAACTTAAGCTTGACTCCATCATAAGCCAATTGGGAGGCGTTCCCATCGACTGGATCTGATGATGGCCAGGAAGACATTCACTCGTTGGTACCGAAGAGGAACCGAACCGAGCCTACATGTCGTATGGATACTAACTCCCCTGGGGTGATTTCGAGGATGCACTCATGCGACATAACACTATCTCGGCTTCGATTGAGACTTATGCTTCCTCGATTTTATAAACCACATTAAATATGGCACTCATATCGAGGTATTATTTTTAGCAGGAAAATGAGGCGCCAAGATTATAAAGGACATTGATGGGTGCTCATTTACTTCATTTGCAAAAATCTTCTCGAGTCGTAAGGTTGGAGGGCTCTCTTCGAATTCAAGGTACTCTTCATTCTCTTCTTCATGTTCTTTAATTCTTCAAGTAGTTCATAGGTGTAGGCACTGCATTTTTCCATATAAGTCCCGATGACGAGTCTCGTATGGGGACACTACCTCTTTAGATTGTGGAAGCTGCGGGAAACGGACGTCGGAAGGGAAGAGTCAAGAATTTACATATTGTTGGATTTAATTCGCTGGAGTAGCTGCGGGTTCGCTTGTTGGACCTCTGTTTTAAAACACATCCTTAGCCCAAACCCCCGCAAGACACACACCAAGCCCACACATCACTAAACCACACACCAAGCCCACCAAAATGGACCAAGCCCACGCCCAAGAGACCAAGTCACGCCCATAGCCTTCCAAATTAACCAAAACACACATTTAAAACACATGTCACAAATTAAATCAAATCAAATTAAATTAAATTAAATCCAATTAAATTAAAACAAATCACCTTCCTAATTTAAATAAATCACATACCAAATTAAATTAAAACAAATAAAATCAAATAAAATAATATTCCTAATTAAAAGAGATCAAATCTAATCAAACCAAATCACATCCCTAATTAAAGAGAATTTTCCTTAAGACATACTAATTTAAAAGATATTCCCTTTAATGCACAAATCCTTCTCCTTCTCAAACAAAGAAAGCCCCCATCCCTTTGCCTATAAACAGAACCACTCACCAACACATTAAACCCTAGCTCAATCTCACAAAAAAACATAAAGAAAATAACCCAAAGATTCACGCCCATTGCTGATCGACAACACTCCTAAACCCTCTCTACTGTCGCACCACCCACTGCCTCACGACAAGCCACTCACAAACTGCACACATAAGCCACTCATCTTCACGCATTAGCCTTCAACACACAGCCACTCATCAACCAAGCACATATGAGTCTCTCTTTCACACAGCCACACGCTTTCTAGGCACAAACACACACGGCAATGGAAGAGCAGTGAAGAGACACACGGCATAGTTCAACACATACTCACACATTCGGCACCACTCATCACACATAAACCGAAACACCATGCAGCAACGTGACCAAAACTAAAGGAAACCCTGACGCAGACATGGCTAACAAACCACAAGCCTCCTGACCGACAAAATAGTAATCAATAACCGACACAATAAACCCAAATACAACCCCAAAAACAGTCCATAAAATGCCTGAAACAGTCCATAAACCCAAAAAAACAGTGACCAGAAAATACAACACAAACAGCAGCAAAACGGAGTGAAACCAGCAGTCCAAACAGCAAAACAGCGAGGAAAATATTGGATTAGTGAACCGGAAAAGTTACGAAATATCAACCCTTCCGACGGCCATGTAACGCGCTTTCGAGAGACGATAAAAGAGGTTAGACCTGAGGGCACCTTCTTTATTTATTTTCTTTCGTTCCTTTTATTTATTTGAATATATTATCGCATGGGAGTCGTTTATTGAGGCATGATGTGAATTTCGAATGAGCAGAATATGTGTTCTCTTTTGTGGTATATCGGATGGAAACCCAGACGTAAATTCCGTAGCCGATTCCGAATGGATGGTAGTGCGGTTTGTACTCGGGATACAATGCCACGTACTACTTAAGAGATACACGTATTTCATTTCATCCAACCTTGTATTCGAGCATGATTTAGTCTAGTATGTGATTTAGTTATTTATTTTTAAGCATGAGTAGTTATTTGTTTTGCGTTTGGAATTTGCATTAGGTTTATGTTGTTGTTTGCTTTTCGCATTATATAGTTGAAATATGTTCATGAGATTGTCGTGTGTTGTTGTGTGTTATGAGGACTTACTTTCCAAGCATGCAAACTTAGACATATGATTTATCTTTATGAACATGAACTAGATATAGGTTGTTCTTGAGCATGTTGCGTAGATTCGGTTAGTTTATTGCAAAAATCACATCATTACAAGTGGCATAAGTAAGGGACCATTCCGAACCCAACGATTTGAGGTCTTCCCTTGCGAGGGGTGAGTGCGGCCTTAAATCACATTTTCCCGGTTCACACCGGGTGGCGACTCCATGTTATTTCTCCGATTGAGTTCCCCCGCGGGCTATTCCATACTCCCAATTAGGCCGCGAGCCTAGGACAGCGTCACTGATTCTTGTGTCCTACAGTCTGGCGACTCCACTGGGGATAGAGAATTGGCTCCGAAATAACGTCTTGTAATGATTATGATTTATGCTTTAGTTAATCGTGTCTACCGTGGGTTGAAAGGAGTTTAATCAAAGGAACTTTTAAGGCTAGGTAATGGTTTGGTGTCTTCCTTCATTCACTACCTTTCTATAATGAAAAACTATGAAGGCACCTATATAATCATGTACCCGTAGCTCACTGTGATGGACTAATTTGGAGGACTTGTTGGTTATTCCTGGCACCAAGGCGATAAGAGCCTAAGAGACTTGGGTATTTAAGAGAGTTCGCTCCACCATTTCTCTGGGGAATCTACAATGGGAAATCCATTTGACAGCCAGTCACACACCATAGCTTGTTGGCACGTACCTTAAGGTATAAAAAAGGTGTGCTCACTTGGTCGCTCGAACCCTTGAGTGGGGAGTCCTAGTTGTGGGCAATCCTTCGTCAGCGAGAGCCTTTGTCCGCACTCCCGTAAACCCACATGTGAACCTTAGTCGTAGAGCTAGTAGAAATTATTTCTTTATGCTTGTGTTTAGGACCATCGTCATTTGGATTCAGTTGGACTTTTTGTCATGAGGTATGGGCTTGTTGGGCCATTTAAACTGGGACGAGTCCGTGCTTAATGGAAATTGGGCCAAAAGCTTCTGAAATGCCGATGGGCCATGTTGTGTTTAGACCTTTTATCATTTGAAGTTGTTTAGCCATGTTATCGCAAAAGTGTAAACCTGTTGGGCCTTTTCAACTGGGACAAGTTTGCACCGCGTAATAGTATAATTGAACGCTTTAAAATGATAATGGGCCGACTTATATATTCCATGCATCGCATGCATCTCATGCATCTCATGCATACACGTATCATGTTAACCCTTTGTGTCTTAAAAGCCATAATAGATATCCGTTGGGTTAGAAAGGAAAAAAGATTTGTCAAAAAGAGTTTAGCAAACATGGATATCGGGGAAAAGGAAACCGAGGAACAGAAAACTTAACGGCAATGATAGAAAGACCATTGGGGGGGCCTTCAGCAAAAAAAATGAAAAAAAAAAGAAAAAAAAAAGAAAAAAAGGAAAAAAAAAGAAAAAAAGAAAAAAAAGGGAAAAAGAGAGAAAAAAAAGAGAGAAAAAGAGAGAAGAGAAAAAAGAGGAGAGAGAGAGAAGTCTTTAATAGTTAGGCATATGTCCGATGATGACATTGTTTGCTGCAAGGAGAAACCTTAGAAACGATAAGTGCGAGACATGCTCTTATCCGGTATTCTGAATAGATTGATCTCGGCTGGACTCACGAGCACTTGATTACGGGATCTCAGCAGTAGAAGCCTGAGTGGTTGGCAAAATGACCAGTCGGAGAGATGATGGATCGGTGAATGACCGTTTGCCTGGATGTCCACCTTGGTTAATTGTGCTACGATATATGATATGATTGGAAACAACGAAAAAGTCTCTGCAATGAAAAGAAAAGAAAAAAATAGACCACCTATAACCGATAAGTGTGAAGCTACCCATGGGCAAGTATTAGGACCACCATGAGGAGAAATGCTACCTTAAAGGGTAGGTGTGTCAAGAAAAGAAAAAGAAAGAAAAGAGAAAATGAAAAAGAATGAAAAGAATGAAAAGAAAGAGACAAGAAAAAAGAAGAAGACAATATCATGTTGAGTATGACGAAGTAATCACAGAGTGTGATTAAGACATCTAGGTTGGTTAGACCCACCAATCCGATTCTCCGAGACGATATCATCGAGTTGGCCTACTTAAGGATTAAGCCGCGAAAGAGCCTTAGCACACACACACACTACGAGTCTAGTTCAGATCACCTATTCAGACGATCGGAGTTGAGTGTATCGAGTACTTTGAAGGTTCTCATGTTTCGAAGCGAAGCATTCGTTGAGGACGAAAATATGTCTAACTATCAGGATTATCTCGAGAAGAGGCAATACAATATGTTGGAATGGAACATCAGCATCAGTAGCAGTCTTGCCGGGTATGGCATTCTGGGGGTGAGGCCCACATCATTATCAGTATTAATCTTGCCGGGTATGGCATTCTGGGGGTGAGGCCCACATCATTATCAGTATAAGTCTTGCCGGGTATGGCGTTCTGGGGGCGAGGCCAACATCATTATCAGTATTAGTCTTGCCGAGTATGACACTCTGGGGGTGAAGCCCACGTCAGTATCAGTTTTGCCGGGTATGGCACTCCGGGTATGGAGATATCAATTTAGTATGCCAGGTACGAAACTCCGGGTATGGAGATATTTCAGCGATGCCTCGGGTATGAGGTTTAGCATGCCAGGTACGACACTCCGGGTATGGAGATATTTCAAGCGATGCCTCGGGTATGAGGTTTAGCATGCCAGGTATGGCATTCCGGGTATGGAGACATTTCAGCAATACCTTGGGTATGAGGTTCAGCTTGCCAGGTACGGCACTCCGGGTATGGAGACACAACTACGACACTCTAGGTATGGAGACGCAATCGCGACACCCTAGGTATGGGGTTTAGCACACCAGGTACGACACTTAGACACAACTGCGACACTCTAGGTATGGAGACGCAACCGCGACACCCTAGGTACGGGGTTTAGCACGCCAGGTACGACACTCAAACACAACTGCGACACTCTAGGTATGGAGACGCAATCACGACACCCTAGGTACGGGGTTTAGCACGCCAGATACGGCACTCAGACACAACTGCGACACTTTAGGTACGGAGACACAACCGCGACACCCTAGGTACGGGGTTTAGCACGCCAGGTACGGCACTCACACACAACTGCGACACCCTAGGTACAGGGTTTAACATGCCAGGTGATGAGTGGTAAATCTATCACTACTTCCCACTCATTTAACCTAATATTTTGTATAGTTTCTTGTGTTTTGCGAACGTTTTGATGTGTTTTGTGTTATTTTGCAGATATATAAAGTTGGGAAAGCATTGGAAGCAATTTGGGGCTAAAATAGAGAAAAAATGACAAAAGGGCAATTCAGTAATTTGTCCGCGTCGCGACGCCAAGACCCTACGCGTCGCGACGCCTAACGTGCGCCGGACATGCTAACGTGCACCGGGGGACACGTGTCAGAATCTGAGAAATTGGACTTGTTAACGTGCACCTATCTTGCTAACGTGCGCCGTGCCACGTGTCATCATCACAGAAGATCAGCTAAAATACGCCGTCTGCCACGTGTCGAAATCTCATTGGACCAAAGCAAGCGCGTTCCACGTGTCGAGTTTTCATTGGACAGAATCACCGGCGAATCACATGCTGCCACGTGTTAATCTCTCATTGGACCAATCCTAAACGCGTGCCACGTGTCAGATGTTCATTGGAGCAAAAGCTCAGCCAATCACCGTATGCCATGTGTCGTCTTCTCATTGCACCACCTTTACCGCGTGACAGGTGTCATCACCAGATTCTACAGACAATGCGCGTGGTCAAAAGCCGCGTTGGCTGAAAATGCGTGCTGGCGTCGCGATGCCAAGCACTTGAGCGTCGCGACGCCAGAAGCCGAAATTGCCTATAAATTCAACTCCTCTTCACTTCATTTGGTGTGCTTTCCTTGGGAGCTTTTCCCTGTTTTTAGAGGATTGCATCTAGTTTTGTATACATAAATAATATTTTTAATTATGTATTTTAATTTTCAGTAATAGTAATAGTAGTTATTCTTCTTCTCTTTTCTTTTTTTGTTTAGAAGTTAATTTTCCGCTGGGTAAAATGTGAAACCTTTAATATAATTATCTAGGTAAATCTCACTTAATTATAATTTATAAATTATAATTTAACCGGATTAATTAATGTCAGACTTTATTACCGTCTATATGGCTGGTTTAAATATAAATTACCTTACCGCCTATATGGCTGGTCTTTATGTGACAGATAATTACCGCCTATATGGCTGGTGTAATTGGACTAAATGGATTACCGCCTATATGGCTGGTTTTAAATGTTTAATATTATTAATTCCTGAGAAAGCAGAATATAAAATAATTTATATATTATAATAAGTGAGATTCCTAGATAAGAAATATTAAATGTGGATCCTCTAACCCCAGCATTTTATTTTCATTCTAGGGAAGTGATGAAATACAATATCCACACTTAATAATTGATTTTCTTTTTATGGTAATTCTTTAGTTTGTTTATTGAGTCTTAAGCTTATGCTTCTTGTTGTCTGATCACCAATAAGATTGATATGGTAAACTTAAAATGAACTAGACATAGAGATTTTAGGTTTCAGCCTTAGATTCAATAGCTCACGATCTTCCTTGAGGATAGATAACCCTTTAATATATTTCCTTACAGGATAGGAATATACATGTCGGGCGTGGGTAGCCATAATTGGAAATTAATCTTAATGAATCCAGGTAATTTGGTTGACATAGGAATATGGTTCAATTGGGTTATACTGGGTATTTGCGTCTGACCATCATATCATCGTGTTCCAGGTTAGCAAATTAATTTATTACACATAAATAAGATAATCAATTCATCTTTATAATAATATTGTGTGGAGTCACGACCCTAGATCCTTGAGTTTTTTATTTTATTTTCCTTAGTATTTTCTTTTGAGTATGTTTTTATTTTATTTTTGCAAAACCACATTCAACCAACCAAAAGCAATCAATTCCCTTCTCCCTATAATTAGATACCTGTAAATAAATAGTATCAATAATTAATAACAACAGTAGGAATTAAGTCCTCGTGGGATCGATATTTTTATACTACTTGAACGATACGTGCGCTTGCATTATACGTGTGTGTTTACTCCAGTCACCAGGTACGGCATGTGGACTATCGTGGACTATTGTGGACTATTGTGGACTACCGCGACACCTTAGGTACGGGGTTTAGCACGCTAGGTATGGCATGTGGACTATCGTGGACTATTATGGACTATTGTGGACTATCGCGACACCCTAGGTACGGGGTTTAGCATGCCAGGTACGGCATGTGGACTATCGTGGACTACCGTGGATTATCGTGGACTACTGTGGACTATCGTGGAGTATTGTGGACTACCGTGGACTATCATGGAGTATTGTGGACTACCGTGGATTATTATGGACTACCGTGGACTACCGTGGACTATCGTGGAGTATTGTGGACTACCGTGGACTATGTGGACTACCGTGGACTATTGTGGAGTATTATGGACTATCGTGGATTACCGTGGACTACCGTGGACTATGTTCACTATCATGGATTATCGTGGAGTATTGTGGACTACCGTGGACTACCGTGGAGTATTGTGGACTATGTGGACTACCGTGGACTATCGTGGAGTATTGTGGACTACCGTGGACTACCATGGAGTATTGTGGACTATTGTGGACTACCGCGACACCCTAGGTATGAGGTTTAGCACGCCAGGAATGGCACATCATCAATTCAGTTCAGAACAACAGGCAAGCCAAGTGGCAGCTAGCGAGCCAAGTAAGTGAAAATGCATTGCACGTACTTTGATAGGATTGTCATTGTCACACACTGCACAAGTCCCATCAAAGTGGGGACGACTGTAGGCACTGCATTTTTGCATATAAGTCCCGATGACGAGTCTCGTATGGGGACACTACCTCTTTAGATTGTGGAAGCTGCAGGAAACGGACGTCGGAAGGGAAGAGTCAAGAATTGACACATTGTTGGATTTAATTCGCTGGAGTAGCTACGGGTTCGCTTGTTGGACCTCCGTTTTAAAACACATCCTTAGCCCAAACCCCCGCAAGACACACACCAAACCCACACATCACTAAACCACACACCAAGCCCACTAAAATGGACCAAGCCCACGCCCAAGAGACCAAGTCACGCCCATAGCCTTCCAAATTAACCAAAACACACATTTAAAACACATGTCACAATTTAAATCAAATCAAATTAAATTAAATTAAATCCAATTAAATTAAAACAAATCACCTTCCTAATTTAAATAAATCACATACCAAATTAAATTAAAACAAATCAAATCATATTCCTAATTAAAAGAGATCAAATCTAATCAAACCAAATCACATCCTTAATTAAAGAGAATTTTCCTTAAGACATACTAATTTAAAAGATATTCCCTTTAATGCACAAATCCTTCTCCTTCTCAAACAAGGAAAGCCCCCATCCCTTTTCCTATAAACAGAACCCTTCACCAACACATTAAACCCTAGCTCAATCTCACAAAAAAACACAAAGAAAATAACCCAAAGATTCACGCCCATTATTGATCGACAACTCTCCTAAACCCTCTCTACTGTCGCACCACCCACTGCCTCACGGAAAGCCACTCACAAACTGCACACATAAGCCACTCATCTTCACGCATTAGCCTTCAACACACAGCCACTCATCAACCAAGCACATATGCGTCTCTCTTTCACATAGCCACACACTTTCTAGGCACAAACACACACGTAAATGGAAGAGCAGTGAAGAGACACACGGCACAGTTCAACACATACTCACACACTCGGCACCACTCATCACACATAAACCGAAACACCATGCAGCCACATGACCAAAACTAAAGGAAACCCTAACGCACACACGGCTAACGAACCACAAGCCTCCTGACCGATAAAATAGTAATCAATAATCGACACAATAAACCCAAATACAGCCCATAAAAAAAGTCCATAAAATGCCTAAAACATTCCCTAAACCCCAAAAAACAGTGACCAAAAAATACAACACAAACAGCAGCGAAACGGAGTGAAAACAACAGCCCAAACAGTGAAACAGTAAGGAAAAATGTTGGATTAGTGAAACGGAAAAGTTGCGGAACATCAACCCTTCCGACGGCCGTGTAACGTGCTTTCGAGAGACGACAAAAGAGGTTAGACCTGAGGGCACCTTCTTTGTTTATTATCTTTCATTCCTTTTATTTATTTGAATATATTATCGCATGAGAGTCGTTTATTGAGGCATGATGTGAATTCCAGATGAGCGGAATATGTGTTCTCTTTTGTGGTATATCGGATGGAAACCCGGACGTAAATTCCGTAGCCGAATCCGAATGGATGGTAGTGCGGTTTGTACTCGGGATACAATGCCACGTACTACTTAAGAGATACACGTATTTCATTTCATCCAACCTTGTATTCGAGCATGATTTAGTCTAGTATGTGATTTAGTTATTTATTTTTAAGCATGAGTAGTTATTTGTTTTGCGTTTGGAATTTGCATTAGGTTTATGTTGTTGTTTGCTTTTCACATTATATAGTTGAAATATGTTCGCTCGGAGTCCGCTTGTTGAATCTTCATTTCGAGGTATATCTTTGGCCCGAAATTACCGCAAACCACTCTAAGCCCACCTAAATACCTAAACCCAAATCCAAAGCCCATGAAACCAAGACAAATTAAGCACCAAGCCCACCATTTAAGAAGCCCACGCCCATGCACACATTTTACCTTTCCATGCACTATTCAAACATGATTTACCCATCTACCAAACTTATTTTAACCATTCCACCCCACTTTGGCAAATAATAAACAAATAACCATTCCCCCACTATACCCCACGCCCATTCCATACAATTATCAAAACAATTGCCTCCCAAACAATAAACAACAAACAATAATTCACAAAGCCACCAATCACCATCCTCCCCAAACACTAACCAACAAGAATAATTCCCTCACCATTCCTTCACACACCAAACAAGACACTAACAAACAAAGAAACCCATGCAAGCCATTCCCCCACCCATGCATCCCACGTAATTGATCTAAAAGCAATTCTTTCAACAAACACAAACTAACAAAACAAGCCTTACACCCTCCATTCCATGACCCATACTCCCACCATGCAATAACCACTCTCCCATTTGCCTATATAAACCATCATTTTTTACCTTAAGGAGCGGGCATACACATCAAGAAAAGACTTAGCATTTTAAAGATCATAAACAACCCTCTATCTTCCCTACAAGTCACGCCCATACACCCCTCTCCACTGCCTCATTTCACACCCAAGTCACTGCCCATAAACCTCTCTCCTCTGCCTCAAAGTCACGCCTAAGTCACCGCCCATACACCCCTCTCCACTGCCTCATTTCACGAAACAGCAAAACAGTGAGCAAAACGTCGAACCAGTGAACCGGTGAAATCGTGGTGACTTAGCCCTTCCGACGGCCGTATAACGCACCTCCGAAGAATGACACAAAAGGTTAGACCTGAGGGTTTATATTATTGAATTTATTCACATGAAATAATGATTTAGGAGATGTTTTTTGTGATATCTAGCATGGATAATTAGATTAACATGTTGTTGGAATTTGCTCACATGAAATAATGACTTAAGGAAATGTGCTTAGCATGAATAATTGGTTTAGCATGTTATTTAATTTAAGTTATGTAAATTAGTAACTTAGAAAAGCATGTAATTTACTTTTCTTCGCATGAGAATTATGAATTAGTATGTGATGTGATTTCGGGTGAATGAAATATGTGTTCTTTCTTGTGGTATATTGGATGGAAACCCGGACATAAATTCTATAGCCGAATCCGAATGGACGGTATTATGGTTTGCACTCGGGATACAATGCCCCGTACCACTTGAAGGATATATATATTTTATTTCATCCAAACTTGTATTTGAGCATGATTAGGCTATTAGAATGTTGTTTTATTTTTAACATGACTTAGTTATTTACCTTTCATATTAGGAATTTAAGTTATGTTATGTTTAGATCATTAGTTACTTAACATGTTTGATGTTTGATATCATGTGTTTGCTGTTATGAAAGTTTACTTTTGAAGCATGCAAACTTAGATTTAGACTTTATAAGAATTTAGACTACTTTGACCAACATGTATGTTGAGTAGACTTGGTTAATATTGCACAAATTCATTTATTACAAACGACATAAGTAAGAGACCATTCCAAACCCAATGGTTTGAGGTATTCCCTTACGAGGGGTGAGTACGGCCTTAAATCATTTTCCCGGTTCACACCGAGTGGCGACTCCATTTTATTCTCTGGTTTAGTCCACCGCGGGCTACTCCGTACTCCCAACCGGGCCGCGAGCCCGGAACAGCATGCGTCGTCCAGTTTCTGTTGTCTACAGTCTGGCGACTCCACTGAGGATAGAGAATCGGCCCCGAAATAATGTCTTGTAATGTTTGTGATTTGTGCTTTAAATTAACCATGTCTACTGTGGGTTTAGGGAGTTTAATAAAAGGTATTAAGGTTAGGTGATGATTTGGTGTCTTCCTTCACTCACTACCCTTCTATAAGGAAAAGCTGTGAAGGCACCTAGATAATCATTCACCCGTAGCTCATTGTGATAGACTAATTTGGAGGACTCGTTGTTTATCCCTGACACCAAGCGATAAGAGCCTAAGACGCTAGAGTATTTAAGAGAGCCTCGCTCCACCCTCCCTCTGGGGAATCTACAACGGGAAATCCATTTGATAGTCAGTCACACACCATAACTTGTTGGCACGTACCGTAAGGTATAAAAAAAGGTGTGCTCACTTGGTCGCTCGAACCATTGAGTGGGGAGTCCTAGTTGTGGGTAATCCTTCGTCAGCGAGAGCCTTTGTTTACATTCGTTTAAACCTGCATGTGAACCCTAGTTGTATGACCCATAGAAATCATTTCTTTTATACTTGTGTTTGGGACCATCGTTATTTGGATTCAATTGGACTTTTTGTCAAGAGATATGAACTGGTTGGGCCATTTAAACTGGAACAAGTTCGTGTCCTTTGACAATTGGGTCAAAAGTTTCTAAAATGCCGATGGGCCATTTTGTATTTGGGCATCTTATCATTTGAAGTTGTTTAGCCATGTTATCGCAAAAATATAAACTTGTTGGGCCTTTTCAACTGGGACAAGTTTGCACCCCGCAATAATGTGATTGAATACTTTAAAATGACGATAGGCCAACTTATATATGTATTTTTCGCATCACACGCATCTCACGCATTTCATGCATACACGCATCATGTTAACCCTTTTGTGTCTAAAAGCCATCATAGATTCCCGTTGAGTTAGGAAAGTAGAGAGACTCGTCAAGAGACCGTCAGTCAACATGAGCAAGTTAGCAAACGAGAGATCCCGCCTGGATCAATTGGAGATTAAAGTAACTGAAATTATTGAGATGTTGCAAGTTCTGACTAATGTTACGGCCAATTTGACCGTACCCGGTATAGCCGATAACAGAAAGTTGTACAATCAGAATGGAAAGACCATCAGGGAATCCTCGGAAGAAGCAAGCAGAAAAGACAGGATAACCATTCAGAAATTGGGAAACGGAGCAGTGAAACTGTCAGATTTAAAAGAGAATGAGTTCACCGAACCGATCAAAGTTGACAGATTGAAGTTGTATTTAGCCTGAGGAAGATGAGACTGAGCAGTCACCGAGAGAATTAACAGAAGACCTAACCCAATGGGATAAAAAACATATGCATACATGCATACACGTAACTTGCATCCCTTGTTTTGTGTTTTGTTTTTGCAGATTTCAAACAAAAGAGAACCAGCAGGGGGCGACCAGAGACATATGGCGCCAAGGAGCACAATGAGGATCCAACCCATCACGAAAAGGGCTTACCTCTACACTTGCATACTTATACATGCACATGTCTTTATTCTGTTGTTTTGTATTCGCAGGTTTTAAAGAAGAAAAAGGGAAAGCGGCAAAGATCAAAAGGTGGCACAAGCACTGAGGACGACATTGAAGCCAACTTGACAGATGGATTTCGGTCATGTCTGGCTGAAGACGATGAATTTAGCGCTAGCAGGGAGGCAACCCATGCACTTTGTTGCAATTTTTGTTTTCATGTTTTGTGTATACATGTTGTAGAATTTTTAATTTTGTGTGTTATTTTTGTAGGTAGAAGCACAGACAGAGCATTTTAAGACGGAAGGAATGGTGTTTGGGCAATCACAAAGATGGGAGCTAATTTATTAGTGGTGGCTGAGTAAAGAAAGAATTCTTGAGACGCATCCTAATGAATTTATACCAAGCAAGTGGCGTATTGAGTACACGATTTCGTTGCCTTAATTATTGCTTTTCCTTTGTTATTTTATCTTATTTTCGTAGACAGGGTCCAGACTTTTTGACCTTTCATGATTTCTTTTGGTATTCTCTTTTATTTTCGTAGACAGGATCCAAGACTTTTTGACCTTTCATGACTTCTTTTGTTGTTTTATTTTATTTTCGTAGACAGGATCCATAGACTTTTTGACATCTCACGACTTCTTTTGTGGTTTAGCTAACAATCGTTCTGTGGAAGATATTAGTGCAATTATTACTCACCCCTTTTCAGGTTCTATAAATTCAGCTCAACATTTCTCTCCTCAACACATTCAGATATACATTCAAATAAGAGAGACAAAATGGAAGCAACTTCACACAGCAGCGAGTTAAGCGAATTTGTGTTTTCTGTGGATCCAACACTGGTAATAAACCAGAATTCATTGAGGCTGCAAAGGAATTAGGGCGAGTCATGGCTGAGAAGAATATGCACCTAGTATATAGCGGTGGCAATCTTGGGATAATGGGAAGCATTTCAAAATCCGTTCAGGATGGTGGCGGTCATGTTTTGGGAATCATCCCAAGACCTTTGGCGGAAGAACAGTTAATTGGACCAACGAATGGAGATAAACGCATCGTATCAGGTATGTCTGAACGACTCTATGAAATGATCAATACTGCGGATGCGTTTATTGCGTTACCAGGTGGACTTGGTACCCTTGAAGAAATATTCACGGTAGCATCATGGGCGCATTTAAATATTCATCGGAAGCCCATTGGGATACTCAACATTGAGCATTTCTTCGATTTTCTGTTTGTATTTCTCGCGGAAGCTAAAAAACATGAGTTCATCACCAAATCTGTTCAAGATATTTTCCTGACTGCGACAAAGGCCGAAGAGTTAATTGACCAAATCATAGCCTTTGAACCGAAGCTCGAACCCATTCTCTCCAAATTGGACTGGACAGATAGCGATCGTGGTAAGAAGCGTAGATTGGACATTGATCTTAATCGGTGATGTTTCATGCTGACCAGGTATTATAGACATGAGACATATTTGAAAGTTTGTGCTCTAGTTTAATTGTAAAAAAAAAAATGAAAAAAAAAATGAAAAATGAAAAATGAAAAAAAAAATGAGTGAGAGAAGTCTTTGATAGTTAGACATATGTCCGGTGATGACATTGAATGCTGTAGGGGGAAACCCTAGAAACGATAAGTGCGAGACACGCTCTCTTCTGGTATCCTGAATGGATTGATCTCAGTAAGACTCACGAGCACTTGATTACGGGATCTTAGTAGTAGAAACCTGAGTAGTTATCGAGGTGAATAGTTGAAGAGACGATGCATTAGTGAATGACTGTTTGCCTGGGTGTCCACACTGTTTACTGATGCTATGATATATGATATGGTTGGAAACAAAGAAAAAGTCTCTAAAATAAAAAAAAGAAAAAAATAGACCACCTATAACGATAAGCGTGAAGCTACCTACCCTGGGCGAGTATTAGGACCACCATGAGGAGAAATGCCTACCTAAATGGTAGTTGTGTCAGAAAGAAAAAAGAAAATAAAAAAAATGAAAAGAAAGAGGCAAAAAAAAAAAGATGAAAACCATAACATGTTGAGTATGCTGAAGTAATCACAGAATGTGATAAGACATCCAGGTTGGTTAGACCCATGGTTCGATTCTCTGAAACGAAATTACCAAGTTGGCTTACTAAAGGACTAAGCTGCGAAAGAGCCTTAGCACACACACACTAAGAGTCTAGTTCAGATCACCCCTTCAGACAATCGAAATTGAGTGTATCAAGTATTTTGAAGGTTCTCTGGTTTTGACACAAGCATTCGTTGAGGACGAAAATATTTTAGCTATTAAGATTGTCTCGAGGAGAGCATATAGTATGTTTGAAATAAATCATTTTCATCATTATCAGTCTTTGTTGAGTATGGCAAATCTGGGGGCGAGGCCCACATCATCAGTAGCATCCTTGCCGGGTATGGCACTCTGCGGGTTGAGGCCCACATCACTATCAGTCTTTATCGGGTATGGACTCTTGGGGCGAGGCCCACATCATTATCAGTCTTTGCCAGGTATGGCACTCTGTGGGTTGAGGCCCACATCACTGTCATTCTTTGCCAGGTATGGCACTCTGGGGGGCGAGGCCCACATCATCAGATCGGATTTGCCAAGTACGGCACTCCGGGTATGGAGACACAACATCAGTTTTACCGGGTATGACACTCCGAGTATACAATATCAGTTTTGACGGGTATAGTAATATGAGAATGGAGCAGAGTCCGAGAATGGAACACGACTCGAGAATGGACCACTTCACAGTAACGGTTCGAGAATGGACCACATCACAGTAACGATTCGGGAATGAACCACCTCACACGATAACAACATGTTGAAATGAACCATCACATCATCAGTATCAGTTTCGGGGATGAGTCTCAGGGCCGAGGCCCACATCAGCTTCAGCATCAGTTTTCAGAGATGAGTCACAGGGTCGAGGCCCACATCAGCTACAATATCAGTTTCGAGGATGAGTCCCAGGGCCGAGGCCCACATCAGCTTCAACATCAGTTTTCAGAGATGAGTCACAGGGTCGAGGCCCATATCAGTATCAGTTTGGGGCGAGGCCCATATCAGTATCAGTTTGGGGCGAGGCCCATATCAATATCAGTTTAGGGCGAGGCCCATATCAGTATCCGTGTGGGGGCGAGGCCCATATATCAGTCCGGGGGCGAGGCCCATATCAATATCAGTTTGGGGCGAGGCCCACATCAGTGTCAATCTGCGGGCGAGGCCCATATCAGTATCAGTTTGGGGGCGAGGCCCATATCAGTATCAGTTTGGGCGAGACCTATATCAGTATCAGTTTGGGGCGATGCCCATATCAGTATCAGTTTGGGGCGAGGCCCATATCAGTATCAGTTTGGGGCGAGACCCATATCAGTATCAGTTTGGGGTGAGGCCCATATCAGTATCAGTTTGGGGCGAGGCCCATATCAGTATCAGTTTGGGGCGAGGCCCATATCAGTATCCGTCTGGGGGCGAGGCCCATGTATTAGTCTGGGGGCGAGGCCCATGTATTAGTCTGGGGGCGAGGCCCATATCAGTATCAGTTTGGGCGAGGCCCATATCAGTATCAGTCTTGTGCGAGGCCCATATCAGTGTCAATCTGGGGGCGAGGCCCACATCAGTATTAGTCTGGGGCGAGACCCATATCAGTATCAGTTTGGACGAGGCTCATATCAGTATTAGTCTACGGGCGAGGCCCACATCAATTCAGATCAGTATCTGCCGGCTAAGGCATTTTGGGAGCGAGGCCCACATCAGTTCATATCAGTATCTGCCGGGTAAGGCATTCTGGGGGCGAGGCCCACATCAGTTCAGATCAGTATCTTCCCGGTAAGGCATTCCGGGGGCGAGGCCCATATCAGTTCAGTATCAGTCCTACCGGGTATGGTATTCTGAGGGCGAGGCCCACATCAGTTCAATATCAGTTCTGTCGGGTATGGAATTCTGGGGGCGAGGCCCATATTGGTTGGTTCATATCAGTTCTGTCGGGTATGGAATTCTGGGGCGAGGCCCATATTGGTTCATATCAGTTCTCTGCCGGGTATGGCATTCTGGGGGCGAAGCCCCCATTGGTTCAATATTAATTATGTCGGGTATGGCATTCTAGGTGAGGCCCACACAAGTTCAATATCAGTTCTGCCGGGTATGGCATTCTGGGGGCGAGTCCCCATCAGTTCAGATCAGTATCTGCCGGGTAAGGCATTTGGGAGCGAGGCCCACATCAGTTCATATCATTATCTGCCGGGTAGGCATTCTGGGGGCGAGCCCACATCAGTTCAGATCAGTATCTGCCCGATACGACACTCCGGGTATGGATATATCAGATCAGTTCAGCCAGTACGGCTCTCCGAGTATGGAGATATTAGATCAGTTCAGCCACGTACGGCACTCCCGGGTATGAAGATATCAGATCAGTTCAGCCAGGTATGGCAAGCGCCGGGTATGGAGATATCAGATCAGTTCAGCCAGGTACGGCACTCCGGATATGGAGATATCAGATCAGTTCAGCCACGTACGGCACTCTCCTCCGGGTATGGAGATATCAGATCATTTCAGCCAGGTACGGCACTCCGGGTATGGAGATATCAGATCATTTCAGCCAGGTACGGCACTCCGGGTATGGAGATATCAGATCAGTGCAGCCAGGTACGGCACTCCGGGTATGGAGACATCAGATCAGTTGACTGGCGTAAACACACACGTATAACGCAAGCGCACGTATCGTTCAAGTAGTATAAAATATCGATCCCACGAGGACTTAATTTCTACTGTTGTTATTATTTTGATACTATTTATTTACAAATATCTAATTGAGGGAGAAGAGAATGATGCTTGATTGATTTGGTTGATTGTAGATTTGCTAAATAAAAAAAAAAAAAAATAGACAAAAGAAAATACTAAGGAAAATAACAAAGAGACACAAAGATCTAGGGTTGTGAATCTTCTAATATCTTTTAAAAGATGAAGTGATTATTTTATGTTTGTGTAATAAATCAGTTTACTAACCTGGAACACTAAATTATGCAAAAGCCTCTGTCGATGGTCAGACGCAAATACCCAGTTTAACCCAATTGAACCATATGTCTATGTCACCCAAATTATCTGGATTCATTAAGTTTTAGTTCCAATTATGCTAACCTACCCCCCTCCGACAGGTATATGTCCTATCCTGTAAGGAAATCTATTAAAGGGTTATCTATCCTCAAGGAAGATCGTGGGCTATTAAGTCTAAGGCTGAAACCTAAAATCCTATGTCTAGTTCATTTTAGATTTACCACATCAATCTTATTGGTGATCAGACAACAAGAAGCATTAAGCTTAATACTTAATAAGTAAAAGTAAACCTTTAAATTCCAAAAGTATAAAATAATCCCTTATAAACCGGTGATATTAGAATTCATCACTGTTGGATAATATGACCCATAGCGTCACTATTTGTACAGATCATAGTGTTGTTGTACAAATTAACTATGTGACAAGGAAATTGCACTCTCGTCATTTGTGATTAGATCACCTTAGATATATAAAGAAGAGAGGTCCCCTATGATTAGTTCCTGGATTGAGAATGATATGAGACAGTATCAGTCCACGAAGGATTAATCATTAAATATCCCTAGCCGGAGTATTATCGAGACTGGACATCGATAATGCGGAATAGGCTAGTATTGCAACTTGTGCGCGTGTGAGGGCACAACGACATAGTTCTCATATATATAAGTATTGGATACTTATGCAAGTGCGATAGGAGGTTTTTGTTCACCGATGGTACGGGAAACAGCTTCGCTCTGATAGACCCCTCGGAATCCCATTGGTATTATGACTATGTGTCTATGGGAGTCCGACATCAGGGTAAATGTGTATGGTCTTAACCTGAGACTTACACACGCTAATGCTTACGACAATCAATATACTTTAGTTGAGGTCGTCTAGGACTCTACCCGGTTCTGTACGCCAATGCTGGGTATATTGAGAATCGTAGAGTATTGGGTGTGATGTCAAGAAGACGTAAGTATCACTCCAGTCATAGTGGAGATGATGTCACGCAGGATACGTATTAGTTCTCTTAAGTGCTGGCCGGCCATCGGGTATTATGACAAGGTCATGTATCCGATTATAGAGACTAGTTACCCAACATCCGACTATAGAGACTAGTTACCAGACATCCGACATGTGCTTCGGACGGGGCAGACACTTATCCAGCCCCAGCCCTAGCACGTGACTATCCGATACTGGGACCGATATACCCTAGCACGTGACTATCCGATACTGGGCCCGATATCACATACTTGGTATACTACGCTTGATATAGATCTTAAATATTCTTAGATGAATATGACCGGAGAATTTGGTAGACTTCGTGATTTACTAGAAGCCGATCTTGTCTCGTAAATCGGTAGAACGTAGTACGTTTTTGGTACGTACGTGATTCGGATACTCCGACGACCGTATTTACTGCCCAATTATCCGGGGGTCTCATGGGTCGCTTCCCGATAATGCACCGATGACGCATAACTCGCACTCATTAATATCTGGGATTATATATAGAAGAGAGAGAGAATTAATCTAGGATTAATTACGGAGATATTTTATCTGGGATAAATATCGTCTAAAGAGAGAGAATGATTAATTTGGATTAATCGGTAAATTAATATATTCGATATATTAAACGAAATTTAGATTTCGACGCGGAATTAAATTAATTTTAATTGGGCAAACGAATTAATTTAGAATTAATTCGTTAGCGACGTAAATAGTGAATTCGATAGGCGTAATCATTTAATTACGACGCGACGGAAATTCGCTAATTGAGAATTAGTGAACCCGAGCCCGAGTGTGATGCGAGCGCATTCGTATTTCCAATTCGAGTGCGGCGACGCAAGTCACATCAAGCGTCAAATAATTCGTCACATCAAGCGTCAAATCAAATGTCACTTGAGTCTTTGAGTATGTGATTGATTTATGTGATTGAGTTGATTGATTGATTGAGTGATTGACACACATCAAGTCACTTTAATAAAGTGACAATGAATAGTAGATGGAAGTAGATGAACTAGTGAAGTTGGTTGAGACTTTTACTATTTTAATTATTTAATGAATTATTTGGTAATTGTTTAATGTATTTTCTTGGAAAATATATTAAGGTTTTGGAAATCTTTTGTTAACCAATTTACACATTTTCTCTCCATCTCTCCCCTCTCTTTCTCACGCCCAAGGGGCTGTTTTTCTCTTCTTCTTCACAGCTCACTGCCGTGAGCTTCAAGGGAAGCATGAGTGTGTTTTTGATGCAAAAACGCAAGTGCTAGCACACTTACGAGACTTGCGAAGGTGTTAGGGAGGTTCACCCATGAGGCGGGATCCGTTCGACGAAGCTTGGAGCTTGACGAATGACCATCTTCACGCCACAAAACAGTGAGCAAATTCACTGCAGTTCACGCCCTTGGCAGTGGGGTTTTTTCAAGTTTTGTTGCTTGCCGCGTCTCTCAACCGATCGATGTGAGTATTCCGCTACCTCCGTTGATGTATTCATACATGTATTTCATTGCTTGTTTGATCTTGGACCTAGATAAAACCTAACAATGGCATCAAGAGCTATAGGTTCAAGCATGAAAATGTAGGGCTTAAAATTGGGTAAATTGATTTTGAGCATGATTTAGTTAAATTCTTTTTGATTGAGCATGTTTAAATGATGTTGAATTGAAGTTTGATTGGATCAATTTCATGAAAATTGATTTGGAATATTTTTCCCCAAAATATTGATGTTGGCCGAATGTGATGGATATTTGGAAATCTTGGATTTTTTCATTTTAATTCATTGGATGAGTTATAATGATGTAGGATGATGTTATTTGAGATTGGATTGGATTGAATTTTAATTGGATAAAAATCCCCAAATAGTACACCTTGGCCGAATGTATTATGCCCTATGTCTTGGTACATTTTGATTTTGAACATTGGATGTGTTGGAAATCATTTAGGATGTTGATTTAATGTCGATTATGAATTAATTGGATTAAATTCAAATCGGACAAAAATCCCTCCTTTGGCCGAGACTTAGAAGCATGTAAAATGGGTTTGATTTTTTCATTATGTTTGGACATGTGATGATGATAAAGAACATGATTAATTGGACTAATTGGTGTTTTAGAAATATTGATTTGGGTGATTAATCATGTAATGCACTTTAGGTATTAAAT
>SKCR01041295.1:0-77917 GCA_019454045.1 Zanthoxylum bungeanum
GTGTTTGACGCTCAAGGTATGAGCCTATTACTTACTGAGTCTTATGACTCACTATTCAACAGTGTTTGAGTTTTGCAGGTTGGTAACCTGATCAGTCGACCATAGGCAGCAGAGCTTGAGGAGCCGGATAACAGAGTTGCAATCAGCCAGTCACCAGGTCTTAGAAATACAAGTTTAGTTGTAAAGAGTTTTAAGTTGTATAGTTTGAGTTGTAAAAGTTTTTGTACATAAGTATTTTCGGGCATGGAGCCCAATTGTATTATGTCATGAGTTCATCGTTTCAATATCATATTATGTGTTTGGGCCCTATAGATTGTATTGTATTGCTCAATCATGAGTCTTGCATGAGAGTTAGTTAGAGGCTTATGGTGATAGGACAGCCTATCGCCTGCCGGTAGCATCTCCAGTAGCGGGATGTTACACTTTTTTGCTTATACACCTTATCGACTTTGATACCAGGATAGTTAATGTTCTGCTCAATAAGCACATCAACCATCTTCCTGCCGTCAGTGGTGGATTGGTAGAGAGTCTCCTAAAAAAGGATGGCACCAGAGATGTACTGGCCAAGACCAGGGGCTGTGACAAGGAGGGTATTAGCCTCAGTGTTCTCTAGCCCAATTGAGGCAAGACGTTTTCCACATGTTGCATTTGAGTCATCCTTGGCCAAAATTCCTCTCCCTGATGATGCAATTATTTTATATACCCCCAATAAAATGCACATAGTTACTATTAATTAGTATTTCAAATAGCTAGAAATAGACAACTTGTTGATAGCCAAGGATAAAAAAACTTCTTCCCAATTGAAAGATATGTTTTACGTCATGACACAAGTAGGGGTGGGCAAAAAAACTGTCAGAACCGAACCAGACCACAAACCGAACCAAATCGGACCGAATTTACGGTTTTTTTCTAACGGTTCGGTTTGCGGTTCGGATTGACCCACCCCAAACGGTTTACGGTTCGGTTTAGGTGAGAATCTGAACCGCACCTGTTAAACTGAACCGAACCGTTTTAATAAAAATAAAATCCCTAAATTTTCCCTCACATCTTGAAGACTCAAACTCTCTCTGCCGCTCAATCATCACTCTTAAGTCCTAACCCTAAATTTTTCTTGACATCTCAATCTCTCTATGCTGCTCCTATTTCTCTCGCTGGGCTGCTGCTCGCCTGCTCCTATTTCTCTCGCCAGGCTGCTGCTCGCCTGCTCCTGTTTCTCTCGACGGGCTGCTTCTCCTACTCTCTTGCTCTCGCCAATCGCCATCTCAAGCTGTCATTTTTAAGGTGAGTTTTTGTTATCAATCGCCATCCCTTACTCCAGGTTAATTTTCTGTTTTTAACTCAAAAATATTTTCTTTAATCTTGATGGGCTGTTGTTAATTTTCAGTGTTATTATGTTCTTTGATTGTATTTTTGAAGATGATTGTCGCTGTTTTTATTTCCTTTTAATGTTCAAATGAATTAGTTGAGTTGAGTTCTGCTTTGATTGTATTTTTGAAGATGATTGTCGCTGTTTTTATTTCCTTTTAATGTTCAAATGAATTAGTTGAGTTGAGTTCTGCTGCAATTCCTTCTTAATATGGCATATGAGTTTCCATTCTGTTTTGCTAAAACTAAATCATTTGCAGCTTTTAATGCTCTTTGTTTGTTTTTTTTTAAATCTTTTTTCTTGCTTCTTACCGGTCTCTTATGAATCCAAGTGAGGAGTCAATAGGCCATGTGCATATACAGCTTTCATTTTATCTGCTCTTTACTGGTTTTTTGCCTCTTGGGGTTGTTTATAGAACTAGTTCAATACAAGCTTATTCATTCTTGTTCTATTTTTCTCACAGCAAAAACATCTCCATTTCAAGAGCTTTGCTTTCTGAGAGATTCAACAGGGGATTATCCACAGAGTCCAGAAGTGAAAGGTATGCCATCATAATTAAGTTGCCCATATTTTAATTTTATCTTTGATGTACTTGTTGAAGAAGAAAATTGTTCTTCAGATGAAAATACAATTGCTTTATAGTCTCCAAACCAAACCTGTCAAATTCTATATTTTGCAATACATATAGTTAACAAGAAAATTAAACCAGATGCCTAACAAAAAGAACAAGGTATGTTTCTCTATTGCTGTTAATTCTTGATTTTCAATCTATATGCAAGATGAATCTTGCAATTTCATCCTTAAACATACAAGAGTTTCTGTTGATTGTTTGTGTTTTTGAATATTTTTTATGTTATTATTTAGTGGCGAGTGGCGACTACTAGATACCATGGGTAAATAATTTAAATTTTTTTTTGTGTGTTCAGATGTCTACCTATACTCCTAATGGTGATGACAATGAGAGACAATGCTGTGATGATAATATACCAGTTCTTAACCTTGAAGACCCTGAAGATTTCAGCAGTGGTAAATCATCTCAAACCCCTCATTCTGCATTAACTACTAAGAGACATAGGTCTGAGGTATGGGATCATTTCACAAAGAAGGAGAATAATGGTATATTAAGGGCATATTGTAACTATTGCTCGAAACATTTTGCATTTAAAAGTTCACAAGGAACTAGTACTCTGCATGCTCATTTCGGTAGATGTTCTCAATATAAATGTAAGCATCCAGAGAACTTAAAACAGAAGACTCTTCCTAGCATTATTGATAGTAAGGGGACTAGTAGTGGGACTTTGGCAAGTCGATTTGACTAGGATGTGTGTAAACGAAGACTTGCTAGGATGTTTATTGTTGCTGAATTACCATTTAAGTTTGTTGAGCATGAAGAACTACGTGGGTTTTTAGAAGCTTTGCAACCAAAGTTTAGTCTTCCTTCTCGTAGAACATTGACACGTGAATGTTTGGAATTGTTTAGGGAGGAGAGGGGTAAATTGAAAAGATATTTTTCATCATATGCTCCTAGAGTTTGCTTAACCACAAACACATGGACCTCAAATCAAAATCTGAATTATATGTGTCTAACATGTCACTTCATAGATGAGGAGTGGAACTTGCATAAGAGAATACTCAACTTTTGTCAAGTTACTGGCCATTCTGGTGAGATTATTGGAAAAACTGTAGAGAAATGTCTTGTTAGCTGGGGTCTTACTAAGATTCTTACCATCACTGTTGATAATGCCTCTGCGAATGATGTAGGCATTCAATATTTGAAAAAAAGATTTCAATCATGGAATACACTTATTATGAAGGGTGAGTTTCTCCACATGAGATGTTATGCTCATATATTGAGCTTAACTGTGAAAGAGGGCCTAAAAGATATAGATGATTCTATATTTAGAATTCGGTCAGCAGTTAGATATGTGAGGTTATCCCCTGCAAGAACGGCTAGGTTTAAGAATTATGCTGAGGAAGAAGGGATTGAGACTAAAAGTCTTTTATGTTTAGATGTTGAGACAAGATGGAACTCCACATATTTGATGTTGGAGACTGCTATTAAATTTCAAAAGGCTTTTGACTTGCTGGATATTCAGGATGAAAAGTTTGGTCAGGAACTTAGGAAAGAGAAGATGAAGAGAGTGCCTACTGAAGAAGATTGGGAACATGCACGTAACATTTTGCCATTTTTGAAGTATTTTTATGATGCCACAATGAATATATCTGGCTCTCTGTATGTTACCTGTAATAATTTTTTTAATGAAATTTTAGGGGTTGGTTTTGAAATTAAGCAAAGATGTGAAAGTGATGACATGTCAATTCACATTGTGGCTGAGAGGATGAAGAGAAAGCATGATAAGTATTGGAGTAACATTAGTAATATGAATGTATTGTTGTTTGTTGCCAGTGTGTTAGATCCTCGTCAGAAATTATATTTTGTTGAGTGGATGATTAATAATGTTTATGAGGCTGACATTGTAAATCAATTGTCATGAAGAATTCGATATACACTTTATGGTATGTTTGCTCACTATGAGTCAGTTGTTGGGCCTAAGAGGAAGAAGTACAACCAATCCTCTGAGAGTACATCAGTGAAAGGAAAAGAAGTCAAAGCTAAATCACATATGGCTGTTTTTAATCAAGAGGTTGGACAAGATTGCTTGGCAGAAAAAAGTGAGTTGGATAGATATCTAGGGGAAGAACGTGAAACATTTGTGGAGGGTGAGGCATTCAATGTATTGGATTGGTGGAAAAAAAGTGCTGCTAGATATCCTGTTTTGGCTTTAATGGCAAAATATATTTTAGTTATTCCAATATCAACTGTTGCATCAGAAAGTGCTTTTAGCACAGGAGGGCGGGTGCTTGATGTTTTTAGGAGTTCTTTGACTCCAACAATGGTAGAGGCTCTTGTTTGTGGGCAGGATTGGCTAAGAGCATCTACAACTTTAAAAACTATGAAGAAGACTTTCAAGAACTTGAAGAGATAGAAAAAGGTTTGCATTTTTCTTTTAATTTTACTATATGTTTTCGTTTTATTAGTATGTTCTTATATTTATTTATTAATACTTTTATTCTTAATTTTTCTATTTTTCAGAAGAAGGCTTTGCTAATACTGTTGTTGCTGTGGATCCGTCACTTGCTGCTCTTAGTATAGATGATTAAGGTAACATATGTCATGGCCTCCAGATCATTGATTGGATACTATATATTTTATGTGTCATCAACTTATTGGTACTAGGAAGGGATTTACACTTAATTAATTACTCATGGTTCCTGTTAAGATTCTAATGAAATTCTTTGATTTAATGCTTATGGATTATTTATTTGTCTCTAGCAGTAAGGTTATTGTTTTGGCTTTGTTGCATTTGAGACACCAGAGTCAGTTGGGTTTGTTTTGTTTTGTTTTGTTCATTTTGTTTGTTTCTGTTTGATTGATTTAATATTTTTCATGTTTTTTTGGTAGCTTATCTGCTTATGTTATATGGGTGTATTTTGTTTTTGATATTTTGGAGTTCAGTGGGTTTCCATTTATCAGATGGCTTCATTAATTTCTTGTAGTGATTTTGTATCTTCATACTTTAATATCTTAATTCTAAACAAGGCTTGTTAATGGATCTGAATTGTATAGGAGTCAAGACTGTCATGATTGCTAATGCTAATCTTCATACTCAATTTCTGAGGATTCTTTTTTTTTTCTTTTTACAGATTTTATTGGAGTTCCATTTAGCTATTGAATAGGTGTGCATGTTATTTGGCACCACCAAGAAATAAATAAATAAACAGCCTCCATTTTCAGAAACAGCAGTAGGTGTTATGAAGACTTGAAGCTGATCCTGTTTGATACAATCAACTTAAATTTGCACTGGCAAATCAGCAACTTAAACTTGTTTGAATTAAATTTGTTGAACAAGCTCAATCAATGTGCATTTTCTACTTGTTTTGCTCTACGCTCACGTATTAGCCACCATGGAATGTTTTTTCTTGGGAAAAATTACAACTTTGTAAGGGCAAAAAGAAAAATCTTTATCATACATTAATAATCCGTAAACCGAACCGAACCAATCCGTAAACCATTGGTTTAAAAAATTTTCAATCCGAACCAAACCGTTATTTAATGGTTTGGTTTTAGAGACAAAAAAACAGGACCGTAAAATATGGTTTGGTTCGGTTTTTAACAAAAACCCTAGACACAAGCTATAATTTTCTCGAAACTCAAGATAAGGAAAAACATTATTGTCATTTCAAATACTTGAGGTTTTTTTCCCTCCTTTATTTCTCATTCTTTTCATATATTGTTGAATAAAAAAACTGTGGGCATGTAGGCCGTGTGGTTTTTTTATTTAACCAATATTGTCACGTCACATTTGTACAAAGAGTTTCCGATTGTAATACAACTCATTACAGTTACTAACATGTAAGGTGTGTTTACAGATTTTAATGTCACTAACAACTTTGCTGGCATAAGTGCAAGCTACTTTTTTATTTGCAATAACTCTAACAACCTTATCATAAAGTACAACATATTCAAGGGTTCATCTAAGTATAAATCAAACAGTACAAACAACTAATGATCGAATTTTAATACGATTTTAAGCACTCAATCGTAGTCTTAGTAAAAATGGAGTAAAACATGAAGCATACCACGTTCTTGACAAGCTCATCCGCATAGGAACCAACACAGATGGTGATGGCAGAGGGGCCAATGGGGAGGCTGCGGACTGAGATAGCAGATTGGGGGATGGCCTGGCTGTTGGAAATCTAGCATACGATATGCGGCGGAAAATTAAAATTTTTCAATTTTAAACATAAATTTCCAATCCAATATCATAATTAATTTTCATGCTTCCTGATAATGTTTATTTATAAAATATAAATAAAAACGTACCTTAAACCTTTAAGTAATCCTCGTACCGTTCCTCGTAAATTCTTCAGAGCCACCTACACGTTTGACCTCCAACATTATCCACACAAAGCAGAGAGTTAAGGATTTTGGAATTGAGAATAAAAGAAATTTTGCTTAAAGAAAAATCAAAATTTTCTTTTTAAATTTATTTCTTCTCACGTTTTTGTCTTTAAAAATTTTCACAATTTTATTGGTAACAAAGTTAATGGCAAAAGGCTTAATCTTTGATTTGAGTTGTTTTAATTCCAATCAAATTAGAATTAATAGGATAAGATTTAATCCTATTAAAATATGAATTTTAATTCATCCTACATAAACAATCATTATCCTATTTTATTTAATTAAATTAATTAAATAAAATTTATCAATTCTAATCACATTAGAATACTATAAATATGAAATTATAATTTAATACAAACACTTGCTAAATTACATTTCAGCCTTTATACTTTTGGAAATTATAAAATGACCCATGCACTTTTGGAAATTACGAAACAACCCCTAATTTCCAGATTTTCACATTGTACCTAAAATTTCCAGAATTTCTAAATTTATGAATTTACCCCAAAGTTTAAGAACTTAACATTTAAGTCCTAAAACTTAAATCTACATAATTTATCATTAACTCCTCAATACTTTAAAGTGTGTGACTCATTAGGTTCTTTCTTATGTTGGCAATGGAGATAGTTATAGTCTTCATAAGTCTCGATAAATTAATCTAATTAATTTATCCTCAATTAACTCCTTAATTAAGAAACTAATTTTCATAGATCAAGAGCGGCATCTAGCAATGCATCATGACCCCCAATTAAGAAAGAATACTAACTTTAGTGAAACTTATTCCGTATATGATTACCGTATAATTCAATCCTTTCGCCTCATACATATCCCACCAACGATTCTAGAGTATGGAAAATATCTACTCTATTAAATCATGGTTATTAGAACATTTACTTAAGCTGATAATATATATATATATATATATAGAGTTTATGAAACTCATTTCAGAACTCGCCATGACCATGGACTTATATTAACACTTATGTCAAATCGCGCCTCTTGGGATATCAACTCTATATTATCCAGAGCGGCGAATCCTTTATTAATCACTCACTATCTTCGCACGCTTTTCATATTGCCCAATCATTACTCTATACGCAATCTCGCTATAGACTACGAGGTGTAATGTCAAAGCATATATGATCCACATACAAGATGCCATGGAGATCTCAAGTTTAAGGATCATTCATACTATCGTTACAAAGAGAAATCTCATAGTCATGTGGATAACACTCCATACGGGTTCTCAAGCGGGTCAGTTCGATGTACTTGTTCTCCAACAAGCATCCATATATTAGACTAAGTGAACACTATGAGATCAACTACCTTCCTTCGATAAAGAAGCATACATAACATATGCCGATCTAAACTGGATCTATCAATGTCCTGCGTTGATAATCCTACGATCGGAAACATTTAAGAATGACTGGATCTCATAAATTAAACTAACTTTAGTTCCTTTAATCACAATTTTAAGGACTTTATTTTACAAGTAGTCGAAATTGCTTATAGACAATACTTATAAATAAACTGCCAAATTTTATTAATCAATGCAATAATATAAAATTACACATTTATCCCCATTTGATCTAGGGCATATAACCAACACTGGCCGCCCTTAACCCACTCTGAATTGAGCAACGCTGCTATCAATCAACCAATAGGAGTTTTCCATGTGGGTGATAATTTTTTGCTTATTGGCAATGCATGCGTGGTTGAAGAGAAATACTTCCTTCCATTTCACAGAGAAATGAAGCTAACAAATTATTTATTTTAAATTAAAATTTAATGGTTCCAATTATATTAAAATAACATAATTTTAAATTTGATCGGTCCTACAATATTAAAATGGTGGGACGCATTATTTGGCATACCATAATCACTTCTCATGTAAGCCCGGCCCAAGGAAATATTTTCTGGTTGAAATGGATGGTTTTATACCGACCTTTGGAAAAAAATAAAAATGATTGTCAATTTTGGTTTGAAAAACCCATGATATTTTTGTTAGTGTAGTAAGAAATAGTCAAATGCGTCAAGTTCAATCCTGGTTGAGTCAAATGTGCCAAGTTCAGTCCCGGTTAAGAGCTTTGTTGGGATATTCCTTTGGAAAGTAATGTAATATATTATAACCTTTGTTCTTTGTTCCTGGCTTCATTTTGATTAATAGCCATGGTTTAATCAGAGGACTTGATGAGCTTGTTAACGGTAGAAAATTTGACACAGCAGCTGTTCCATGTGATGGCTGGAGATTTTCCATTCCACTTAGACTATAATCTGGACAAATCATCAAGTGGGTCCATTTCATAATCGAGTATCAACTAGCATTGATGTGTGGTTTAGATTCCTTTGTATTTTCTAACCAGTAATTCACTTTGTTTGTTCAGCTGACTCCAAGAAGAATTGTTTTGGCTCTTGCAAATATCAATACACAAGCTTGCATTGCATTCAGGAGACGTAAGCATACTCTTCAAAGCTGTTATGGTATATGGCTAGAATTTAGATATAATATGAGTTGAACTATGATAAGTTTTTCGTAATTTTTTAGTATGAGTATTTTAATACACTACAAGAAAAAAGGCCTTTACTGACACTAAGGTTAGTGACACTAGGCTAAAAGTGTCAGAAACGACGTGTAAATGGGCCTATTTCCGCGTTTTTCACTTAAATATCAATAATTACTGACACTATGGTATCAGCGATTTTAGTGTCAGTAATTACTATTACAATAGTATCAGTAAGAAATAAAAAAAAAAAAAAAACGCGTAGTCGTCTGGAGTCGAACCAACACCTCGCGGAAATGACGTTTTTCGCATATATTACTGACACTAGAGTATCAGTAAATTTAGTGTCAGTAATTAATGATACCTTAGTATCAGTAAAAAAATTAAAAAAAAATTATTTCCTCAAGTCTGCTGGGACTCGAAATTGTAATCATTGATATAAATTTTTTTTTTATTGTAAGGCTTTACCACAGGGCCAAATCGTGACTTTTGTTCCTTAAACCGCGGTTTATAAAAATATATATGTATTTGTCGGGTCAAAACCTGAACCGTAGTTACCAAATAAATCTTAGTAATTTATGGTTCCTCTCATTCCCACCTTTTTTTTCATCTCGCAGCCTTTGTTTCCCCCTTCTTTACTCTCAAATATGAATCTCTCATTTGTAATTTCTAAAATCTAAACAAAATCCAGTACATCCTATCAATTATCAACCTTCAATGGCTTCAATTTTTACTCTCGTTAGTCGGTCTCTCCTCAGTCCTCTGTAAGCAGTAAGCAGTTCAAACTTCGATTATCAACCTTCAAAAGCTTCAAATCCTGTTAGGTATGTCATTTTTTGCTCTCTCGGTCTCTCCTCTCGATGTATTGCTGAAAGTTATGTTGCTGAAGAAGCACTTGAATTTTGTGCTGATTACTTTGCAAATACCAAAACGTTCACAAAACTTCCAACATAATTTATATAAACTCCTAAAACCCTAACACTTTTGTTCTTCATTCCACCGCATACGAAAGGAGAAAGTAAAGCAACTAGGGTTTTAGACACTCGTTAAGAGAGAGAGAGAGAGAGCGAGTGAATTTTTGAGTTGGGGTTAGGGTTTTTTCTTTAATAGCTACCAGAGAAAAAATGGTGGCAGATAAGGGCAAAAAGACCAAAGTTGAAGAAGAAAACGCTGAGCAAATTGACTCAGAACTAGTTCTTTCCATCGAGAAACTCCAGGAGATCCAAGATGAGCTTGAAAAGGTTTACTTTTTATATAAAATTATGCTTATTTTTGTTTTGTTTTGTTTTTTTAAATATATTATTTGGTTTACATTCTGTTTGTTTGCGGAGAAATTTGAGGTTTGCTGCTTTTGTAGTAGATTTTTTCTTGAATCGAATGCTAAATAGTAAAATTGATTCATTCATAATCAATTTTTTTTTGGGGGGATAAATTTTCTGGACAAGCAAACTGGAATACTAGCCCAAAAATTTGTTTTATGGGAACAAATATTTTTTCTTCAAAAGTGGGAAAAAAATAATCTGTACATACCGCAATGGTTTATTTTTTAAAGTTTAAAAAGAGAACTTACTTCTTAAATTGGTTCAATTATATTGATGTTGTACTTGTTTTCAGTTTTAGGTGTTTTTGTTTTCCACATGCAGCTGCATTACATTACAATATTTTGGTGTAACTTCAAGGATAGAACAACTAAAGTTGGATTTTTTATTTATTTATTTATGTGATTATTTGAAGCAAATATACTTGATTTGAAATATGTGGGTTTCTGAGTTGCAATAGGATTTGTTTTCTTGTTCTTAAAAGTGCTCTGCATGGCTCAATAAAATTTGGATTGATTTTGGTATTGTTGGATATGCGTCAATTGATCATTTTTGTTTGCTGACACATGTAAGCATCGTTATTAATGTATGTTCTATTGCATGAAGTTTGAATTTACTTTTTGTAAATTAATTGTCATTTCTGAATGAATATTATGTGTATCTTTTATATGTAATTACTTCTAATGCTAAAAGAGTGCATTAGCTTGCACCTATGAACTTCCATTATTTATGACCTTCTAAATAATCGTCTTCCATTTTTTGTTCTTGGTATCTTCTAGATTAATGAAGAGGCTAGCGAGAAAGTCTTGGAAGTTGAGCAGAAATACAGTGAGATACGCAAGCCAGTCTATGATAAGCGAAATGAGATCATCACATCAATACCCGACTTTTGGTTAACTGCCGTGAGTAATTTATTTGTTTTTGTTTTCATGGGGGAATCAGAAATTCATGAATTATCACATTTAGAGATTCTATTGAAATTGATTTTTTTCCCTTTTCTCTGCAGTTTATTAGTCATCCTGCTCTCGCTGAACTTTTGAGTGAAGAGGATCAGAAGGTACGAATGCTCTTCTCTGATAATTTAAATTAGATTTTGTCAGTTATTTTACTACTGCTTCAGTCTTTTGTTATCTTTAAAATGTGAAATGCTATTACTTTTCTTCGATCCATTCATTTAGATTATCAGTTACCGGAATGCTTGTTCACTTGATTCTTCTGTTTAATGGCGTTATTTTTTCACTTATGCTTCGTTTCGTCTCCTTGACTGATATTCAGGTACTTTAGCTCTCTGGAAGTCGAGGATTTTAAAGATGTCAAATCAGGATACTCCATCACATTTGTGAGTTTGTTTCAGACCCTCTTTTTATTTTTTGTGAGCAATAAAAGGCTCAATCTACGAACCTTTTTTTTTTTTTTGGTTGACAGTGATTGGGTAATAGGAACTTCATTTGTTGCTCTTTTTTCCTTTTGAGGAATGTACTAATTGATTCTTTACCTGATGAAGTTTTGCCATGTTCTGATTGATACTTGTTGAAACCTTTGGGGGATATGGCACCTGTCATCTGATGTGCTTTGAGGTGCAGCATGAATGCTATGGAAGCAGTATTTGATATATTGAGATCTAACATGTTTATCTCATCTATTTTTATGGCAATTACCTGGAATGTTACATTCTAGTACATTTTGAGCTTTGAACTTTTAGTTCCAGGAATTCCATAATGAACAACTATCTTGTCATCTTGATTTGCTTCCTGCATTTGGAAACATTATTAGATCATGTCATCTGATAAACTTCATCTGGTTCATGAGATCCTTTTATTTCAGTTTTATGTCCGTCTATATATATATATATATGTGTGTGTGTGTGGTGTGTGTGTGTGTTATTGATTTGTTTGTTTTGGTGATTATGTAGCGGTATGAAAGATACAACTTGTTATTATGGATGCCATTTGGTTTTTTATATGCATGCTCTTAGGTTGTTGGTATGGTTATTGTCAATAAGTGCTTTATGTGACAAAAATTAGATTAGGGTTATATTTTGTATTTTTATTTGGATGTATTTAATGTTTTTATTTATGAAGATATCGATTTTTTTTGGAAGTCCATCTAATTCTTAACATTTGGTTTATAATTTCAGATTTTGTGCCAGATATCATATTGTTGGGGGATTGTTGCAGGCTTCTCAACAAGTATCATGAATTTTGGTGGGGGCATGACATTTTGATGGGACTTTAAGAGTAGTTTTTGAAATATATATATGTTAATTTAAAGATTGTCTATGGAGTTTTTGTATTCATCATGTGATACTGTTGAATTGATTAATACGATTAATCTATTATATTGCGAATTTTATATAAATGTAATTTTTTAGTTTTTTATTTCATTGAGTTGGTATATATATATATATATATATATATATATATATTTTATGATTAATTTAATTACAAAAAATAAGAAATATAATTGTGAAATAATACGATTTTTAAATTTTAAAAGATATTGACGGATATTGATACTATAGTAACAATAATTACTGACACTAAAAATCAAATATATGTGATATATTGATACTGCAGTAACAAAATTTACTGACACTATAGTATCACTAAATACTGATGATATAGTGTCAATAATTTACTGACACTAAAATAGTGTGAGAGATTACTGATACCATAGTGTCAATAATTTTCTGATACTACAGTATTAACGTTTACTGACACTAAGAATCACTGACACTAGAAACTAGTGTCAGTGATTTCTGGTTGCGGCAACACTGACACATTTATATAGTGTCAGTAAAACCCTTTACTGACACTAATTTAGTATCAGTAAAAGCCTTTTTTCTTGTAGTGATAATAATACACGGTTCAGAATAAATTATATTTTAATTATTATCCAACAACTATCAATTATAATTTATAAAAACTCAATGCAAAACTTAAGTTAACACTGAATCCAAATGCGGATGATTAAAGGCATATTTAGGGTTAAGAAAGTTGCAGGGTGCAATTATTATAGATGTCGTTTTAGAATCCTAAGGTCTCATAATCACAATTGCTATACAAAACACATCATACTCATTTGGTTCAGATAAAATATTTAAAAATGTCTGAATTGTAAGGTTTTAGGGTTAGCGTGGAAGTATTCATGTGATTGAAATTTAAAATTTCTCGTAAAGCCACGTTAAGGATCGTGGTTATGTCTTCTTGATGTGAACAAATTATGCCAAAGTTAATCATAAATAATTTTAAACAAACATGCAATCAATATTTATCTATCAATATAAATAAATTCGATAATGATAAAACATATCTGGATATGTTTTTTTTTTTTTGAATTTTCCTCCTTTGATTTTCCCTCGTAATAATGCACCAAGCGTTGTACCTATATTTGGCACATTAGATCCCTTCTATGAACAAATTGCTCCGACTTTGAGAACAAAGAAAACTATTTTTTTCATAAATGGTTGAAGTCTAGATTGAAGATCAAATAAAAAATCTTTCTTTGAAATGATTTTAGAACAAATTTGGAATAACACCAAGAGAGAGAGAGAGAGTGTGTGTGTGTGTGAAATTCAGCCAAGGAGAAGGAATACCCACTTGACCGAAAATCATGCCATTTAAATAGGTTAGGAATTGTCTTATTCATATCATAATACAATAAGAACAATTCAAGATCTCTCCAAATCAAATTTGGTCTCTTTAAGATTCTTTCCCAAATTAAATTAGGAAACTTAACTAAATAAGACTTCTTTATTTAATCTAAATTAGGATGCTAGCTCACTAAATTAAGGCCCAATAAATTAAATATTATTTTGGCCCAATAATTAATTAACCATTAATTAATTAATATAAACTTACGAATTTTAATTAACGATTGATTATAATTAAATTTAATTCATTTAATACAAATATCAAATATCTATAAAATTAATTAAATCTAAATTTTATTTTATTTTATATTTCTAATTTATTAATCAAATTAATATTTTTGAAACATTTTAAATATGCTAATCTTATTAGAAAATCTTATTTTAATTGAAAATCTTATTTTCAAATTGATTACATAAATAATCACTTATTAACTTTGAAAAAATATCATTGAATCTATAACATAGACGAAAACTGTATTTGTGTGATTGTCCTAGGTTCATTATCGAGTAGCAGTAGGATGATAATAACTCTTTAATATTTCATCTATATGATATCCCACGGACCATGGGTAAACGCCTAGCAGCATGTCATGACCTCTAATCGATTAATGAAGTGGGAAAACATATGATCATGCTAGAATATACTTCGAGCATATCATCTTATTCCTTACCGATAATTATGTTCCTTATCAAGTAGGACCATGGTTAGGTCAAATTCTTACCACTTGATCTATTTCAAATCTCAGCCTTGTGGATTTGATATCTTTAAAAATTCCGACTGCTTTGGTCACATACTGACGCGGAACTCACTTCGAGGATTAGGCCAAGCAAACCCCTCGCAACGGATGGAACCCCAAGAACCGCGAATTTGATTTTGTAGGAACAAAACACTTCCAAGGCCACAAAGAAGACCCACAAAGAACTTGTCTTTGAGAACCCTTAAGATGATTCTTTGAAGTGTTCTGCTAGCACAGAGACACCACTAAGGTTGCCACGCCTTAGATAAGTCGATTGCATGAGATAAGGGGAAACCCTCCCTTAAGCAATTTAGGCAATAGCCAAGACTTCAAAATGAAGATGAAATTCGAAATTTGGTGATTTGCTTCTCATTAAGATGAAATGAGTTTAAATAGTACAATGAAATAAACCCTAATGGGTGCAAAATGACCAAAACACCCTAAGTTGCTAACTAATGGCTATTAAATGGCCATGCCCTTAATAGACATTTAATAACAAACACAAAGTCAAAAGAAAAAAAGACTTAATCAATAACAAACAAAGACTTAATAAATAACTTTGCCAAAAAAGTCTAAAGTAAAAACACAAAATCATAAAAGTCAACAAATATGGAAAACTTTTCCAAATTTGTCTAAAGTTGTTTCCTTGCACCAAAAGTCCTCCAAATTCGTGGCTTCCATGTATAAAGGCATAATGATGTCATAAAGTCCAATAAGTCTTGTCTTGGCCGAATATTTAGTGTCGGGCTTGAATCGGCTTGATTCGTTAAAAATATACTCGGCTTCAAGATTGCTGGTGCGTTACTTCTTGTATGACTTGGGTCAAGTGAAATAGCTTTGGACCCACTCCATTGAAGCCCTCATGTGACGCCAATATGCCCCGGAGTTGTCTGTCACACTCGACCATGGCATTCTGCGCTAGCCCCGCCATTGCGTCTCTGATCTTCTTAGCTCTTTGGCGTGTGATTGGACCTGTTGGCAATTACAAAGGATCTAATGTTCCTTGAGTTGTTGGATTCATGTTATTCCCTCCCTCTTGAAAAGGATTCGACCTCGAATCTGTACCTGCATCAAAAAAAGTTAAGTCAGAAATATTAAATGTCGCAGACACATTAGGCTCACCTTGTAAATCCAGCTTGTATGCATTGTCATTAATCCATTCCAAGACTTGAAATGGACCATCCCCTCTCGATTGTAGCTTTGATTTACGCTGTTCAGGAAATCTTTCCTTTCGCATGTGTACCCAAACCCAATCTCCAGGTTGAAATACCACACGTTTTCTTCCCTTATTGGCATGAGAAGCATATTGTTCATTCTTTCGTTGTATGTGCTGTCTTGCTTTCTCATGTATGTGTTTCACCAAATCAGCTTTCTTTTTTCCATCTAACCCTGCATGCTCATCAACAGGCAATGGTAACAAATCTAATGGAGTTAGTGGTTGAAAACCATAAATAATTTCAAATGGTGAATAAGATGTGGAAGAATGAATGCTATGATTATATACAAATTCAACAAAAGGCAAACAATCCTCCCAAGTTTTCAAGTTCTTAGAGACAATAGTATGCAATAACTGAGTCAAAGTCCTATTAACCACTTCAGTCTGTCCATCAGTTTGGGGATGACAAGTAGTAGAATACAAAAGTTTTGTTCCTAACTTACCCCATAAAACTTTCCAAAAGTGACTAAGGAATTTAACATCACGATCTGAAACTATACTCCGTGGAATTCCATGGAGTCGTACCACTTCTCTAAAGAATAAGTCAGCAATGTTAGTGGCATCATCAGTTTTATGACATGCTATAAAGTGTGTCATCTTACTGAACCTATCAACCACTACAAAGATGGAATCTCTACCATGCCTAATCCTAGGTAAACCCAATATAAAGTCCATTGATACATCTATCCACGGCTCACTAGGTACAGGCAACGGTGTATACAACCCATGAGGCATAACCTTAGATTTAGCCATTTACAAATCAAGCATTTATCACACAAACGCTCAATATCTCTCCTCATTTTAGGCCAATAAAAATGTTCACTCAATACCTCTAAGGTCTTAGAAATGCCAAAGTGCCCCCATTAAACCTGACATGAGTCCAACCACACCAGAGACATTACAGGATGCAACTAACAACTTGGAGGAACCCATGCAACTGTTGCCAACAGGTCCAATCACACGTCAAAGAGCAAAGAAGATCAGAGAGGCCTTTGCGGGACTAGCTTAGAGCTATGTGACCAGTTGCAGCAACCAAGTCAAGTGCACACCAGAGACACATATGGGCATAACCAGAAAGGTTCCCAAGCTATTTCATTTGACCCAGATCAGCTCAGACTGAAGCATAGCACAGCAGCTTCAGCACCAGCACCCTTTTGACCCGATTTCACCCATTTTGGGACTATGTTGAATTCGGCCAAATGGGGGCATTTTTGTCATTTGTGCTCGACATTTTGACTTTATTTATGATGTAATTAGCATGGTTGACTATTCCATTAGGCTTAATTATGCTTAGATTTGTACTTAGCCGGAAGCACGTCAATTTACTATAGCATGTAAGCACTTTAATTAGCTTAAGTGAGATTAGCTTCTAATCTTTGTTTTAAGTTTATTTAGGTGCAAAAGGACCTTAATGGTCGTGGTTGAGGTGCTTGACTTAGGGCTTTTGGTAATTTTAGCTCTAGGGTCATTTTAGCCTTTTTACTCTTTTGTAACCCTTATTATATGACTCTTCTTTGTATTTTTGGAAAACCAACGTAATATACAAAATTTTGAAAGAGAGAAAAGCTTGAGCTTTCCATGGCTATGGCCAAAACCTTGTTGAGGGAGGGATTCCCCTTTTCAAGTTCAAATTGACTTATCTAAGCTTGGCAACTTAGTGGCGTCTCCATTGCTAGCAAAATACAATCTGATTTCATGCTTGTGGTTATCATGGACGTGAGTTTCATGGTGGTTAGGGGCTGATCTTGGTTGGGTTTTGTTCCTACAAAATCAGTATTCAAAGTTCTTAGGGTTTTGAGAAAGATGCTTGGGGGTTTGCTTGGTTTCCAACCCAAGTGAGTTCTTGTCATTTGGTATCAGAGCTTAGGGTTCTGAGGTCTGATTTCCTATCATTTGTGTTGTTTAATCTTGTATTCATCTTTGTTCTTTGTTGATTTAATTTCGGCATCAAGGTTTTACTTCCACCTTGATTCGTCCATTGTAGGATCTTGTTGTTTCTTGCTGATTCTTGTTGATTTGTGATCAAAATAGCATGAATAACATTCTGCCCTTGAGTGTTTTTGATTGATCATGAGTTTTTCTTTGAGTTAAGCTTTGGCTACTTAGGTCAAAATTGGGGCTTTTGTGTTCTTTGCGTGAATCAAGTGTTTAGTTGTTAATTGTATGTTACTAGGACGTGTTCAACATTGTTATTAAGTTATTAGTTTCAAAAATCAAAAAAAAAAAAAAGAGAATCAGATCAGATTCGACCTAGTGAGTTTATTGATATATCTTGTCTTGCTATTGTTGAATACATGCAATTAGTGTTGTTTCTATAGGTATTATTCATATCAACTTTGCAAAAATCAGAATTGACATCATTCATCTTGGCATTTATGTGAGCTTACTTGTTTGCATTCTTGTGAAGTTAGCACAATCTTGTGAGTTTGAGTGAAAAGAAAGAAAGATTGAGTGCATTATTGATGAATGTGAATGTGTAATTGATGAAACAAATCTGAATGCACCAAATTTGGTGATTGGAGTGAGTTGTATCATTGTTATCTTGCTGATTTGTGTTGTTAATGTTGAAGAATCAAGTGAAGCAAGGTTGAGTGCAACAAATTTGCAATAAATTCGTGTGTATCCAAGCAAGTATCACTTGCCACCTCTTGAAATATTGTTATTATAAGTGAAGAGGCAATAAATTCATCATTAGCTTGACATGGGAACTTGTGTGTAATCATTTATTTTTAAGGTGCTTGAAGAGGCAAGTAGCTGCATCACCTAGTTGCTTACAAAAACTATTTACTTAGCTTGTAATTTGACTTGGCTGAATTGGAAATTGAGTTAGTTACATTGTAACTAGATCATTTATACTCATTTGCAAGTTGAAAGGTAGACATTACCACATTGCTGAATTGATTATATGAGTTACATTGCCATTTGAGTTGTATTTACATGTATTGCAAGTGCTAAGGATATAACTTGAAAATTACGAATGTGGTAATCTTGTTATTTGCATTGTATTTCATTGGCTTTGTATACACTTTGAGTGTGAGAGACAAAAGAAAAGAGTGAAAAAAAAGAGTTAAAAAAAAGAGGAAAAAAAGAAAAGAAAAGAAAAGAAAAGAGTGAGATAAAAACAATAGCGAGTGATCACAAGATTGGCTAAGTGTCACACTGAGTGCTTTCTTGTTTGTTTGCGCATTTAGCTAACTCGTCTTTTTTCTTATTCCGTGCACTCTAGCTTAAGTCTCTTTGATTGAGTCTTCGTGATTACTATCTTATTCGCATTATTCCACCTGCACTATATACATTATTGGTTCTTTGTGTTTCTGCTAGCTTGTGGACTACACCTTAGTTGACCATTCTGGGAATTGAGTTGATTTGTAATTGAATTGAGGAAGAACTCAAGAGTGGTAAAAGGCAGTGATTGTGAGCACAGTATCGGGTAAAAGCCAATAGAGTGCAAACACGAGTGGAGTGATATCATTCGAGTGTAAACACATGAGATTGTGAGGATTTGCATATTTGTTTTGCTTTTTATTATTTATAATCTGTTTGTTTAGTGTTGAGATGGCAGGTCCAAGTTTAACTATTGATGATAAGATCGAGGTTTTGGATACTTTCAAAAGTGATATCCAAGATATTATGAGTGATTATAGAAAATCTTATGAGAAATGGAAAAAGACTTGGAAGGTAACTAAATATTCAGTGAATGAAGAGAGTACTCAACAACCAAAAGCTATTGAAGTTGTGTGTAATAAAGTGAGAAGAACTTGTGATGTTGAGTGCATAGCGAATGAAAACACTTGTGAGGCCTTGAATGTTGTGAATTGTGTTATAAGTGACATGGTGAGTGAAAATGCTTGTGAGACCGTGAGCATTGAGGGAGTAAACACTTGTGAGGTAGTGTGCTTTGAGGTTGAAAAACATAGTGAAGTTGACCAGGTGTGTGAGGAGGTCTTTGCAAGTATGGTTGAGATAGTGGCCATGAGTGATGATGAAGCTGTGAGAGCTGGTTCAAAGAAAGTAGATGTGGTAGTGAAGTTTTTCCATAACATTTTCTCTATTGTTTATGCTTTTTCATCGCAGGTACAAGTGGTCAAGTATGATTCTTTTATATTTCAATATCATCGTCCAATTGATTTTGTCATAACTATCTATGATCCGGGTTTGGATTCGAGGACGAATCCATTTCAAGAGAGGGAGAATGACATGATCCAAGGGACAACATTTGACATGAATTCAGTCACCCAAGGAACATTAGAGCCTTTGCAATTGCCAACAGACCCAATCACACGCCAAAGAGCTAAGAAGATCACATACGCAATAGCGGGGCCAAAGTTTGCATATAATAGATGCATTCATCCTTCTAGTTTTTACTTGCCTTATGAGATTGATTATGATTCTAATTCTTTAACTCCTATGGATTTATTATCTTTGGTTGTTATTAAGCTTGGGAGTATGAATGATAAGGGAAAGGCAGAGTTGGTGAGAATAATAGGTTTCCAACGCATTGTGTTTGACCCCGGCAATTGGGTGTGGCTTTATATACAAGAGGAAAAGATACAAGCATAACGAAGATCCAAGTTGCAACCAAGAGGGGATGGTCTATTTCAAGTCTTGGAACGGATTAACGATAATGCATATAAGCTGGATTTGACAGGTAAGTATAACGTATCTACTACTTTTAATGTTTCGGACTTAACTCATTTTGATGCAGGTTCAGATTCGAGGTCGAATCCTTTTCAACAAGGAGGGAATGACATGAGTCCAACCACACCAGAGACATTACAGGATGCAGCTAACAACTTGGAGGAACCCATGCAACTGTTGCCAACAGGTCCAATCACACGTCAAAGAGCAAAGAAGATCAGAGAGGCCTTTGCGGGACTAGCTTAGAGCTATGTGACCAGTTGCAGCAACCAAGTCAAGTGCACACCAGAGACACATATGGGCATAACCAGAAAGGTTCCCAAGCTATTTCATTTGACCCAGATCAGCTCAGACTGAAGCATAGCACAGCAGCTTCAGCACCAGCACCCTTTTGACCCGATTTCACCCATTTTGGGACTATGTTGAATTCGGCCAATGGGGGCATTTTTGTCATTTGTGCTCGACATTTTGACTTTATTTATGATGTAATTAGCATGGTTGACTATCCATTAGGCTTAATTATGCTTAGATTTGTACTTAGCCGGAAGCACGTCAATTTACTATAGCATGTAAGCACCTTAATTAGCTTAAGTGAGATTAGCTTCTAATCTTTGTTTTAAGTTTATTTAGGTGCAAAAGGACCTTAATGGTCGTGGTTGAGGTGCTTGACTTAGGGCTTTTGGTAATTTTAGCTCTAGGGTCATTTTAGCCTTTTTACTCTTTTGTAACCCTTATTATATGACTCTTCTTTGTATTTTTGGAAAACCAACGTAATATACAAAATTTTGAAAGAGAGAAAAGCTTGAGCTTTCCATGGCTATGGCCAAAACCTTGTTGAGGGAGGGATTCCCCTTTTCAAGTTCAAATTGACTTATCTAAGCTTGGCAACTTAGTGGCGTCTCCATTGCTAGCAAAATACAATCTGATTTCATGCTTGTGGTTATCATGGACGTGAGTTTCATGGTGGTTAGGGGCTGATCTTGGTTGGGTTTTGTTCCTACAAAATCAGTATTCAAAGTTCTTGGGGTTTTGAGAAAGATGCTTGGGGGTTTGCTTGGTTTCCAACCCAAGTGAGTTCTTGTCAAAACCTCTCACATGCGCTTCTCTAACTAACAACTCACACATACTACAAACTGGAATGCATAATCTATTCTCCCTAAACAGAAACCCGTCATGTTGATAGAATTTATTAAAGGTAGATTTTTCACATGCAGCATAGATGGTACTAAAGTCAGTATCATTTGCATAAAGTTCTTTAATAAATTCAAACCCAAGCATTCTTGCACTCAATGAAGTAAGTAAAGCATACCTTCGCGATAATGCATCAGCGAAAATGTTTTCCTTACCTTGTTTGTAGCGAATTACGTATGGAAATGTCTCAATGAACTCCAACCACTTTGCGTGTCGTTTGTTCAACTTACCTTGGCCCTTCAAGTGCTTCAATGATTCATGATCAGTATGGATCATAAATTCTCGAGGCCACAGATAATGCTGCCAAGTCTCAAGGGCTCTCACTAGGGCATACAACTCCTTGTCATATGTGGGGTACCTCAAAACTACTTCATTCAGCTTCTCACTAAAGTAAGCTATTGGTCGTTTTTCTTGCATAAGAACAGGTACAATGCCTATTCTGGATGCATCACACTCAATCTCAAATGTCTTTTCAAAATTGGGTAGTGCCAAAACTGGTGCACTACATAACTTCATTTTAAGATCCTGGAATGCACGCTCATGCTCTTCTCCCCATTTGAAACCAACAGTTTTCTTCACTACTTCAGTCAGTGGTGCAGCAATACTACTAAAGTCTTTAACAAATCTGCGGTAGAAGCTTGCTAATCCATGGAAGCTTCTAACTTCTATCACTGTCGTTGGTGTAGGCCAATCCTGAATCACCTTCACCTTCTCTACATCAACTCCGATGCCATCTGCACTTACAACAAAACCAAGGAAAACAATCATATCCATACAAAAAGTGCATTTACCAAAGTTAGCATACAATTTTTCCTATCTCAACACTTCAAGAACATGCTTCAAATGTGTAACATGCTCATCTAATGTTTTACTGTAAACTAAGATGTCATCAAAATAAACTACAACAAACTTACCTATAAAAGCACGCATAACATGATTCATCAATCTCATAAATGTGCTAGGTGTGTTTGTAAGACCAAATGGCATAACTAACCATTCATACAAGCCATACTTAGTCTTAAATGCAGTTTTCCACTCATCTCATTCTCTCATGCGAATTTGATGGTATCCACTCTTTAAATCAATCTTACTAAAAACTTTGGAACCATGCAATTCATCCAACATGTCATCTAGTCTAGGAATAGTGTGACGATACTTTACCGTTATATTGTTGATCGCTCGAAAATCAACACACATATGCCACGACCCATCTTTCTTAGGAACTAGAAGAACTGGTGCCGCACAGGGACTCATACTTTCTCTAACATACCATTTCTCCATCAACTCCCTCACTTGCTTCTGAAGTTCCTTCGTCTCTTCCAAATTGCTTCGGTAGGCTGGTCTGTTGGGAATGACTGCGCCAGGTAAGAAATCTATCTGATGCTCAATACCTCTAATGGGTGGAAACCCACTAGGAATGTCCTCTGTCAGCACATCACTGAATTCTTGAAAAAGAGATGAAATGGACACATGAAGCAAATGATTAGTGTTAGCAATACAAATACGGTGTTCCTTGTAGACCAATAAAAGCATAAGCTTGCTAGCCTTAAAAGCTTTCATTACTTCACCTTCACCCATGTAAAAGCTCTTTTTCACTCGCCCTTTTGTTTTCCCCTTAAGTTCACTCACACTCCCCTTAGAAACACTCACGGCCTTTGCCTTATTTTCCTTACTAGGTTCGGTCACACTCCCCTCACGTGTTTTCCCCAAGGCTGTGTTTGCACTCTCAATCTCTCTATCTCTCTCAAGTTGTAACTTGACTTGATCCTCGTGGACTTGCTTTGGTGTGAGTAGGTACAAGGTAATGGGTTTTCCCTTATGTTGAAAGGAATACTTATTCTTGAACCCATCATGAATAACTTTCCTATCAAACTGCCACGGCCTGCCCAAAAGAATATGTCCTGCATGCATTGGTATCACATCACATAGGACATCATCTGTGTATGGCCCAATGGTAAAGCTCAATAACACCTGCTTTGTCACCTTTATCTCGCCACAATCATTTAACCACTGCAACTTATAAGGCTTGGGATGCTTCAAGCAATATAATCCCAACCTCTCAACTAAAGTCGTACTTGCGACATTAAGGACAAGTTAATGATCATACTACACGCTTTACCATTCACACGACATCTGATATGAAATATGTTCTCCCTCTGTTGATCACTCTCATCCTCAACAATTTGTGCACTCAAAACACGCTTGACAACTAAGGACAAGTTATCCAGCGGGTATGCAGCTCCCTCTTTGTCAGTAGTATCCTCAATCTCAGGCTTATCATCATCAACCTCAACCTCACTATTAGTAGAATGTACTTCACCACTCTTCTTATCAATCACTAAGGTGCGCCTGTTGGGGCACTGTGAATAATATTGTCTCATGCCCAAACACTTGAAACACTTGATGTCATTTGTCTTTGGTGTTGTACCTTCGGGTTTCATTCTAGCCTTGCTTGGTTATGCAACTTCTTTACCCTTGGCACCAGGTTCAGCTCTTGGCTTGTTAAAGCCTCCATCTCGTCGATCATTAGGAACTCATTTCCCCTTCCATGTAGAAGTAGTCTGAGTACCAAATCTGGATGTAGACTTCTTCTTGAGTTGCCTTTCTACCTTGACAGCCATGTGAAGCATATCCTCCAAATCAACATAATGATGCAAGTCCACCATGTTGGTAATCTCTCTGTTCAAGCCCCCTAAAAACCGTGCCATAGTAGCCTCTGCATCCTCCACTACATTCGCCCTGATCATGGTAACCTCCATCTCAGTATAATAATCCTCTACACTCTTGGTCCCCTGATACAAATGTTGTAGTTTCTGATACAACTCTCGGTAGTAATGGCTGGGTATAAATCGTTTCCTCATGAGACCTCGAAGTTCTTCCCATGTCTGAATTGGCCTCTCATAATTCCTCATTCAGTTGGTGACAATCTGATCCCACCAAATCATAGCATAATCTGTGAATTCCATGATTGCTAGATTGATATTCTTCTCATCTGAGTAATGATGACAATTGAAAATCAATTCTATTTTATTCTCTCACTTAAATATGCTTCTGGATCATTCTTGCCTCGGAAGTTTGGTATTTTGATCTTGATGCTGCTCAAATCACCATCAACATCACCATGTCTACCATAACCCCTCCTGTCATAATCCTCACGCCTGTCATCAAATACACCTTTACCATCAAACCGCCTATCCCTCATATCAAACCTCCTACTAGGCCTCCTAACAGGCCCTGGCTGAAATATGTCATCCACATCATTAAGATCATCAGTATCATCAAACTCATTTTCAGCTTCTTCTTCATCTGGTGGTACCCGTTGTGGTGCCATATTCTGAGGTGGTAGTATATGTCGAGGTGGTGGTCTGGGAACACTGCATGTTCGATTACTCTCTACTTCCCTGGACAACTTATCAAAAGCAACATTCATGTTTTCCATCATATCCATGAATTTCCTTTCTAAAGCCTCAAGTTTCTCATCCACTGTCAAACTAGTACCTGCCATCTCAAAGCTTCAACAAACAGATTAAAAGTAACAATATGTGAAAATAATTAGATATCCTCACAACCTCACAATCTCACAAGCTCACGTGTTTACACTCAAATATGTATCACTCCACTCGTGTTTACACTAAATATGATGTGAATATGACTTACCCAAAGTTCACAATAATGTGTAATCTTCAAGCTAGCATAAACAACAAGAACCAATAATGTATATAGGGTAGGTGGAATAATGCGAATAAGAATAGTAATCACGAAGACTTAATCAAAGAAACTTAAGATAAAGAGCACAGAATAAGGAAAAAAAATGAGTTAGCGAAATGCGCAAACAAACAAGCAAGCACTCAATGTGACACTTAGCCAATCTTGTAATCACTCTCTATTGTTTTGTCTCACTTACTCTTTTTTTTACTCTTTTCTCTTTTCACTCCTTTCTTTTGCCTCTCACACTCACAAGTGTATACAAAACAAATGAAATACAATGCAAATATCAATATTTCAAGAGGTAACAAGTAAAACTTGCTTGGATATACACGAAATTAATGCAAATTTGGTGCACTCAACCTCACTTCACTTGATTCTTCAACATTAACAACATAAATCAGCAAAGGTACACTATGTATAACTCACGACAATTATCAACTTCATGCATTTCAATTTGTTTCATCATTCATTCACTCAATTTCATCACCAATGCACTCAAACACTCTTTCTTTTCACTCAAACTCACAAGTTTGCACTAAGATCACATGAATGCAAATAAGCAAGTTCACGCAAATGCCAAGATGAATTATGTCAATTCTGATTTTTTTTGCAAAGTTGATATGAATAATACCTATGGAAACAACACTAATTGCACGTATTCAACAATAGAAAGACAAGATATGTCAATAAATCTCACATAGTCAAATCTGACCTAATTCTTTTTTTTTTTTCAAATCTGACTTGATTCCTTTTTCTTTTTTTTTTTAACACAAATAACTTAATAACAATGTTGAACGTGTCCTAGTAACATACAATTAACAAATAAACACTTGATTTAAGTAAAGAAAATAAAGCTGTAATTTTGACTCAAAGACCGAGACTAGAACATGAAGAAATACTCATGATCAATAAAAAAAACTCAAAGGCATAATGTTATTCATGCTATTTTGATCACAAATAAAAAAGAAACAGCAAGAAACAACAAGATCCAACAAAAACTAAGAATCAAGATGAACAAGTATCTTGATGACCAACAAACACAATAAAGACTAAATAAAAAAAACACAAAGTAAAGATAGAAAAATCAGACCTTGGAACCCTAAGCTCTGATACCAAATGAAGCGGAACTCACTTGGAGGATTAGGCCAAGCAAACCCCTCGCAACGGATGGAACCCCAAGAACCGCGAATTTGATTTTGTAGGAACAAAACCCTTCCAAGGCCACAAAGAAGACCCACAAAGAACTTGTCTTTAAGAACCCTTAAGATGATTCTTTGAAGTGTTATGCTAGCACGGAGACGCCACTAAGGTTGCCACGCCTTAGATAAGTCGATTGCATGAGATAAGGGGAATCCCTCCCTTAAGCAATTTAGGCAATAGCCAAGACTTCAAAATGAAGATGAAATTCGAAATTTGGTGATTTGCTTCTCATTATGATGAAATGAGTTTAAATAGTACAATGAAATAAACCCTAATGGGTGTAAAATGACCAAAACACCCTAAGTTGCTAACTAATGGCTATTAAATGGCCATGCCCTTAATAGACATTTAATAACAAACACAAAGTCAAAAGAAACAAAGACTTAATCAATAACAAACAAAGACTTAATAAATAACTTTGCCAAAAAAGTCTAAAGTAAAAACACAAAATCATAAAAGTCAACAAATGTGGAAAACTTTTCCAAATTTGTCTAAAGTTGTTTCCTTGCACCAAAAGTCCTCCAAATTCGTGGCTTCCATGTATAAAGGCATAATGATGTGTCATAAAGTCCAATAAGTCTTGTCTTGGCCGAATATTTAGAGTCGGGCTTGAATCGGCTTGATCCGTTAGAAATATACTCTGCTTCAAGATTGATGGTGCGTTACTCTGGTATGACTTGGGTCAAGTGAAATAGCTTTGGACCCACTCCATTGAAGCCCTCATGTGACGCCAATATGCCCCGGAGTTGTCTGTCACACTCGACCATGGCATTCTGCGCTAGCCCCGCCATTGCGTCTCTGATCTTCTTAGCTCTTTGGCGTGTGATTGGACATGTTGGCAATTGCAAATGATCTAATGTTCCTTGAGTTGTTGGATTCATGTCACATACTTGTATCTACATCTTTGAGTTTCCCTGGAACATCTTTATCTTTTATTATCAAAGCTATCAGATCCCTTCTTGATGCACATCTGACATCGCATGTTATTAGCTCAAAACCATCTAGCATTTATTCATATAACGTGGCTAGTAGAATGACGATATATTAGTAAATCAAGAGTATTATCCTACAAGTCAACATGCGATCTCAAGTCAGAGGATATAACGATACTAATGTATTATTACGAAGATCAATGACCTTAGATAATAATATCATGTTATCTTACATTTCTATGGTCAAATTCGATATTTTATTCTACCAAAGAAAATATCTATTATTTGTGTCATTATAATGTGACATTCATCATCTATTCTATTAACATCAAATGTCAATCTATGTGACACATAATAATATTAGTCGAGTGATATATTATTATCCTGTATAATAATCGCATTTTACTAAGAACTTAATTTGAGACTTATTTGTATAAACATCATTAACTTTCATAATCACAAATATCTTTTTGATTAACGATATTTATTTGACATATAGTCTTAGAATATACACATAAAGTATGATGTAATGAAATCAAATAACTTTTATTAATAAATAATAAACTATATTACAAAATATTACGCCTTAAATCATAACATCCATAACAGGTTTTTGGGTAAATACTCTAACAAAATCTCACTTGCACTAAAGCCAGTTATTATGATGTCCAATACCCATTCATTTGTTATTGGTTCATTGGCTTTGTGAGTGGATCAGCTACATTATCAGCTTTTGTACGACGATCTGACCTTCTCCAACATATTCTCTGAGTATATGATATTTTCTTTGAATGTGTTTGGTGCGACCTTGGTTCATTGACTTGTGTTATATCCCCATTGTTGTCACAGTACAAAGGAAATACACTTTTAATGGTTGGAACCACACCTAGTTCTGTAATGATCTTTTTCATCCAAATCGCTTCCTTTGCTGCCTCCGAATGCGTTATGTATTTAGCCTCAGTAGTGGAGTCTGCAATAGTGGATTGCTTAGCACTTTTCCAATTAATAGCTCCTCTATTGCATAATAAAATGAATTTAGAGGTCGACTTATGATCATCAGTGTCTGTTTGAAAGTCCGAGTCTGTAAAGCCTTATACTTTCAGTTTTGGTGATCTGTAAGTCAATATCATATCCTTAGTCCTGTTTAAGTACTTAAGGATTGCCTTGACTATTATCCAATGATTTTCTTCCAGGTCGGATTGAAATTTACTTGTTATACTAACAAAAAATGCAATGTCTGATCTTGTACAAAGCATGACATATATGAGACTACCTTTGGCAGATGTATATGGTATTTGACTCATGCGTGCTCTCTCTTCAAGCGTCTTGGGACCCAACGATCTAGATAGATGATTTCTATGCCTACAAGGCAATAAGCCTCTCTTAGAGTCCAACATGTTGAATCTCTTGAGCATCTTTTCTATGTACAGACTTTGGGATTAACCAATCATTTTTATGGATCTATCTCTATAGATTCTTATACCAAGAATGTAGGTTGTTTCTCCCAAGTCTTTCATTGAGAATTTTCTGAATAACCAAACATTGACTGAGGACATCATAACAACATCGTTTCCTAATAGTAACATGTCATCCATATATAATATCAAAAATATGATGGCGCTCCCACTGACCTTTTGTAAACACATGGCTCATCTATATTTTTTATGAAACCAAAACTTTTGATTGCATCATCAAAACGTAGATTCCAACTTCTAGATGCTTGCTTTAGACCATTTATTGATCTTTATAATTGCATACTTTATGACTATCTTCTTTAGATGTAAAACTTTTGGCTATTTCATATCAATTTCTTCCTCAAGAAATCCATTTAGAAATGCTATTTTGACATCCATTTGCTAAATCTCAGTCATAGTAAGTTGTTATAGGTAAAAGAATTCTAATGGATTTCAGCATAGCTACTAGCGAAATGGTTTCCTGATAATCAATTTCTTATTTCTGAGTATATCATTTTGCCACTAGTCTACCCTTATAAATCTCTATTTTATCATCATTTCCAATCTTTCTCTTGAAGACCTATTTACACCCAATATAACTAATTCATTCAGGATGATCCACAAGTGTTCATACTTGACTAGAATACATGGATTCCATTTCATAATTCATAGCTTCAAGTCATCTAGAAGAGCCAATGTCTAACATTACTTCTTTGTAGTTTCTAGGGACAACATGAACCGTTTCACCAATCATAATTTTCTTGATTGACTAAGGTGTATCTCATAAAAGTGCAAGATTCCCTTATTGACCTACGAAGTAGTTGTGTTTCTTGAGGTGCTTCTCGTTCTATTTGTTTCCGGTTTCTTCTGAGTTAAGTCATTTTGTTTTTCAGAATTTTCTTCTTGAGAGACTTCTTTATCTTGGTCTACTTCTTTTGTATTACTTCCTTCTTGAACTTTGTGTTCCTCAAGGAAAGTAGCATTTTTACTAACCACAATCTTGTGATTAGAGGGAATGTAAAAGCGATATCTCATTGAATCATTGGGATATCATATGAATTGACCTTTTTTATATCTCGACTCTAGATTTTCCGTAAAGACTTTTCTTACATATGATGGACTACCCAAAATCTTCAAATATTCTAAGTTAGGATGTTTCCATACCATATTTCATATGGTTTTTGGGAGCAGATTTAGTTGGAACTCTATTTAGAATAAGCAAGACTTTTTGGAGAGCGTATCTCCAAAAGGACATTAGTATGTCAACAAAACTCATCATGGAACGTATCATATCCAATAAGGTACTATTTCTCCTTTCAAATACACCGTTATGTTGAGTTGTATAAGGAGGTATTACTTGTGATATAATTCCATGTTCTTTAAGATAATCTTGAAATTCAGTACTTAAGTATTCTCCTCCATGATCTGATCATAGAATTTTGATACTTTTTCCCAATTGGTTTTCTACTTCATGTTTATGTTCTTTGAACTTTTCAAAAGTATGTTTCATCAGATACAAATACCCAAATCATGAACAGTCGTCAATGAACGTAACAAAGTATTGAAAACCACTTTTGGCCACTATACTAAATGGGCCACATACATCGATATGTACAAGTTCCAAGGTTTCTTTGGTTCTTCCATTTTGTCATACAAAAGGCGATTTGGTCATTTTTTCTTTGAGACATGATTCGCAAGTTAATGAAGGATGTAAGCCTTCCTTCTTCAACTGTGAAATCCTTTTGTCTCAATTATAACCAAATCTCAATTGGGATTATCTCTTGGTCACTTTGTTGTTATCGCGTTTAATTCATTGTTATGATTCTCAATCAATTGCAAGACATGTAATCCATTCACATTTAGTGCAATGCCAATAAATTTAGTCGGATAATAAATATTACATCTCTCATTGAGAAAATGAAATTCATAATTGCACTTAGTCAAAACTGGGATGGAAACAACGTTCTATATTGCACTAGGAAAATGTAAAACTCTATCTAATAAAATTAAATATATTGATGGCATAGGAAAATGATATTGGAGTTGGTGCTTGGAGCGTCAATCCGAATAATATATTATACATTATATTTTATTATTTATTAATAAAATAACTATATTTTCATTTTAACCTTGTTAATGGTAATGTCATTATGCATATTAGTTTGATACATAAATATATTGAGAATGACATCGACCTTAGAATAGTCATGTAGTAATACTGGACACTGGACGATCCGTCATTGGGATAATATTACTATTATAAACTATTCTTAAAGTAAATATTCCTAGTCATTGGTTTTAGAATATGATCGAATTCCTATAACCTAGAAGACTATCACATGTAGTATATTGGAATTGGAGTTCCAATGGTTTAATTCAATGTACCATTAGCAAAGGAAGCTGGTATATACATGTGGGTATTCGTTGGAGCGAATACTGAATGACTCACAAAAGATTCCTAATAGTTGGAAGTATACACCACCGTCAATAGGAATCTCTCTGAGTCTAGTAGTATATGTGATCCTTTGACTATTGGATAACATTGATCTCGTGTGTGATCCTCCACACTTTGATGCTCTATATGTTAGAGAACTTTCATGGTCTGACCGCTATATGTTTGTTTGGTGTGGACCGATGTACTCGTTAATCTAGTGCATATCAAAATAGAATCCTTCGGCTCGTATCTGTACCATAAGGGGTTTAGGTATCCATATGAGTAAGTCATTATTCTTAAGACTTTGGCCAAATCCGATCTCCTAGGGTTGATCACATATAACAGAAATGGTATTCTGATAAGTTGTAAAGAATCGTGGACATGTCGAAAATATAATATGTATGCCTTAGAAACTTGAGGGTGTAATCTATGTTTCCTAAGCACAATTCGGATAGACTACGACAGATGGATTGTTAAATTATAACATCCCCCTCTAAGAGATGCTATCGGAAGGCGACCAATCACACTATCCCCCTCAGCCTCTAACTGACTGACTGAAAAATTGAACTTTACTACTTTTCTTATTATTTGACAATCATAAATCACACACTTATATTAGAGGGCTAGTTGCCCAACTTAATTTCATTAAGCAATGTTATGCTAAACTCTGGTAACTTCGACTCTGACAGCCTTAAGTAACGACTCTCATGTAATTATTACATGACGTGTACTTTAGCTCAATGACTTTAACTTATCCATATACCTCGGACTCGACTGCCATATGGACCCAATAACCCTAGTGACTGTCAACATTATCCATCCTCTCGAACTCGTCCTCTGAGTAGACATGTAAATTAGAAAATACTGGAGAGTGGGCGGGGATGGAGGTTAGATCATTTGAATGACCTAGTGAGTGGACAATTTAAAACGAGAACTAAAATACTTTATAAAAATTTCATTTTTCTGAAAGAGAAATCCTCTTATTTTACTGGAAAACGAATCTTTTCTTAAAACTCTTTTTGTCTTAAAACAAACCTTTTTCTGCATAACTTTTCTGGAAACTTATTTCCTTTTGTAAAATTCTAAGGTCTCTCTCGTAAAACTAATTCATTCTGAAACTCTTTCATAAAACTGTTGTTTTTGAAAAATCTCGTCTGGAAAACAACTAACATATGAGAGCGTTATGTATCGCCGTCCTTCTACACGCCTAACTAGTGCCTTGGGGCGTTACGTATCGCCGTCCCCCAAGTCACTGAACTAGAGACATGAGCGCTAATCAATGTTGTCATTCTGACCCTGAAACTAGGATCTAGGGGCGTCATATAGTACCGTTCTCATAGTCTTGAAACTACATGTGCACATGTTTACTATTGTACGAGCCAAATTTGGGCCAAGGGCAAAATCATCTTTTCACTTCGGACCCAATATTAAGAAAAATCCCAAGTCCCCCGCCATTCATTTCTGCTTTGGTTGTCTATTCAGGGAGGCCATTGTACCCATGATATTTTTGATGAGATTCGGTATCTCTGCTTGCTCGCGTTGTATCCTATGTGGTTACTCAGGCGATGATATTGATCATCTTTTTTTCCAGTGCTATTTCTCCTCGAGAGTCTGGTCGACTATGCTGGCTATGTGTGGGATAAATTGGAGATCTCGTGATTGGCTTCAAACTGTTGAATGGATGAATTAGTTTACCGATGGATCTTTATGTCATTTTCTTGTTCGGCTGTCGTTCGCCGCGTTTGTTTACCATATTTGGAGGGAGAGGAATGCCCGCACACATGATGGGCCTCATCGCCCTATTTCTATTCTTCTTAGTGATATTGTTTTTGATGTTCGGACTTGTGCTAGCTCTTTGCGGAAGGTGAAGCCATCTTATGATAATAAATGGCTTCACCTCTCCTGGCACTTACCCGATGACATCTTCTTTTGATCTTATTATGCTTATTACATTTCGGCTTTTCTTCTATGAGGGCATGTCATCTCTAGTTGTCTGGGGTATGCCCATTTGCTCTTGTTTAGTTTTATTTGGTTAATATACTTACTTTATCCAAAAACAAAAAGCCCAAGACAATGACCCGGCCTAAAAAAACTTAAACTATTCTAAAGGCCCAAGTAACAAACAGTCCAGACAAACCCCATTAAATTATTCACCTACTATATTTCCCTTTTCCTAAACAAAATACCAACTCTCATATGGAAATACCCTTAATCACCAAAAAGCAGAGACATAAAGCACATCATGGGTCCCAACTCAATAAATACATCATTGTGCCAACTATAAAGGTAATACCCATCAACCTATATATATGGGCAAAACTCAAAGTACAAATTTATTCAGGCTTAGGCATCATGACTTGAGCTATCAAAGTATTTAGCCATTAAAACACCGACCCACCGTCCTCACGAAATTCTACGAAGGTCAAGGTAATCTCAAACCTTGTTCTTCATCCTCTTATTGCTCGTCTACACTACTGACTTGAGCGTTAGAGAGCCTACGGCGCCCACCACACCGGTGGGTAATAACTCTACGTTCACTCTACCTTTGTAAATTCTAGTTTGTAGACCTCAGGTGAAATCCAGCGTCTATAATTTGGTGCCCACCATGGGGCTTTAGCGATTTATATCAAACAAAGAGTTCTCAGTCTACGAACCTTCAAACATCATTACTCAAGGCTTATGGCAATGAACAAACACCAGACCTTATGGCTACACAGTTAGCCATGCTACAAGAACGCTTGCGAGCCTTAGAAGAAGAGAATCTTGTCATGCGAAGCTCTAACATGACTCTTCAAAAGCAATTATAGCAGATCTCTTCAACCTCCCAACAACGCGATACTGTAGATCATCCCAACAATCCAACAATCCCAACCAACCTCTTGGGGCCTTCGATGATGTGGCAAGTGATGATCTGTCACCAAATAGCCACCCTGAATTCATATAAGAAGTGAACCAGTTTCCCCAGTTGACCAAGCACAATTAGTCGCATCCACCATGCTAAGAGAAATGCGAGAATTCAAAGAGGCTATTTTTTCCAAACTACCCAGCGTCAGACTACCAGTAAGAAAAACCCGAGCCGATAAAATTTCTGACACCCCATTCTTGGAGACCATCTCTTCCATTGAACTGCCAAGGAAATTTAGTCCTCTAGACATGAAGTTGTATGATGGATCAACAGACCTATACGACCATGTTGTCCATTACAAATACAAGATGATGTCGACATGTCTAGCTCCATACAAATGGGAGGCTGGGATATGCAGAGGATTTATGGAAACATTGGCAGGCCCGACTCTCACATGGTTCATCAATCTCCCATACAAATTAGGCGGGTCATACCAACAGCTGGCAGATAAATTCATGGAACACTTTGCAAGCTCTTATAAGCTTGAGAAAACCACAGATGACCTCAATACCATCCACCAGTGAAAAGGAGAATCCTTATGAAGCTACGTGGCCCGTTTCAACAAAGAAATGATATATATTCCAGATCTTCATCAGCCTATCGCAGTGGAAGCCTTCAGAAATGGTTTACTCGTTGATAATGAGTTGTACAAGAAGCTAAAAAAATTTTGATGCCACACTATAGATCAGGTTATGACTTAGGTTCAAATTGAAATCGGATGGGAGGAAGACAAGAGGAACATGAAATGAGAAAGTTCCTCCAGTCTACATAATGAAAGAATACTAAACATTCCCAAACTACATAAGAAATTCATGGCCAAGAACCACAACTGGTAAATAGAAGGATCCATCAAAGAAAAGTGCATCGCCCTCTCAACCGAGATTTCAATCGTCGACCCTTACCTTACAGGGTTCAAGATAAGATGTCTCCAAATAGAGAAAGGCTCACATACTACAATTTCACTGTTTCCCCAAGAGAATTGGTTTCAGTCCTAGATGACCCCCACGCTCCAGAGACAAATCTTCTAAGAAAGATACCAATAAATGTTGTGAGTTTCATAGAAACTACGTCCAAATAAAAGAAGATTATTGTAGGCACTGTATTTTTACATGTAAGTCCCTATGATGAGTCTCATTTGGAGGCACTACCTTTTAAGTCACGTAAGTCGCGGGAAACGGACATCGGAAGGAAAATTCAGAATAAGTATGTCATTAGATTCATTTCACAAGTTCACTGTTTTCGTTCGTGCTGCGTTCGTGACCACGTTCTAACGTCAAGCAGATTGCGGGCGTTCGTGTAGCGTTCGAATCGGCATTCGAACGGTGTCGGTATTTCTGGTTTTGCTGCTAGCCTCACATCCAAGCCCAATTAGCCCACCAAAGCCCATAAAATATATCCAATTAATAAAATGCATATTTAACACATGACAAAATTAAATAAAATCTAAAAATCATATACCAATTTAAAATAAAATCATGTCTAATTAAAATCAATCAAGTATATTATATTCCTAACTAAACAAATTTCATGCCTAAACAAAACAAATTAAATATATAACCTTCATAAACAAACCAAATCTTGTCTCCCATCAATCTTTGGTTTTCCTTGTTTAACACTAAATCAAATTCTCTTTTAATGCACAAATCCCTTCCTTGTCAAGCAAGATTCACCCATCCCCATTGCCTATAAAAACAAAGCTATTCCAACCCTTGAACATGTCCTAACTCTCACGCATATACAGCAAAGAAGAAGCCTCCACCACACTTCCAAGGGGCTAGCACATATATACAAACCACCAAAATTCTGCAAGGCATTGACACCCTAGCTCATTCACACAAGAAATCCCCCTAAACACCATCCACTCACGCCCACTGCACCCCCATACAACATCCCTTGAACACGCAAACACAGCCCCTGAAATAGCCCACACATCACCAAAAATAACCCCTATACAACAGCCCCTAAATCACCTAAAAACAGTAACTAAAAAACTGCACTTTAAACCTTCAAAAAACATCCAAAACAGTAGCCTAAGATACCTGAAACAGTAACCAGAAAACGTCACCGAAAGAGCAGCGGAATACAGTAAAAACAACAGCAAAATAGGGAGAACAACGACTCAAAACAGTGAGACAACGAATGAGAGTAGTGAACCAGCGAACCGGAGGAGTTGCGGAGCGTTAACCCTTCCGACGATCGTGTACCGTACGTCCGAGAGGTGATTTAAAAGGTTAGACCTGATGGAACTTTCTATTTATTTTCATCCATCTTTTAATTGTTTTATTTTTTTTCTTCGCATGAGAGTCGTTTGTGGATGCATGTTGTGGCTTTGAATAAAATGGAAAATATGTCGCCTTTTGTGGTATATAGGATGGAAACCCAGACATAAATTCCGTAGCCGAATCCGAATGGATGGTAGTGCGGTCTGTACTTGGGATACAACTCCACGTACCACTTGAGCAAACGGCGCATATTTTGTTTTATGTTGTTTTATTTCGTTTATTATCCGCATCTTATATTTCGCCATGTTAGTTTCCGTGTGTCATTTGTTTGTGTAATGATGAGATAAAGCGTATGGGCTTAATAAGTTGGAAAAAAGGTCCTCCGTTTCGAGGGGTTAAAATCATTTACCACGATACTTTGCCGCACCGGATGCGTATATTCGGTTGAATGTAAGATGTGTTCAATCGGGTATACAAAGTCCGATATCGTCGTCTTTATTTTTATATGCATTATGTCATTAGCGCATGGGCTTAGTAAGTTGGATTAAAGGTCCTCTGTTTCGAGGGGTTAAAATCCTTTACCACGATGCTTCGCCGCGCCGGATGACGTATATTCGGTTGAATACAAGATGTGTTCAATCGGGTATACAAAGTCCGATATCGTTGTCTTTACTTTCTATGCATTGTGATGTAACGCGCATGGGCTAACTAGGGTGGATTAAAGGTCCTCTATTCGAGGGAAAATTCCTGAAGGCTACCCTACCACGATGTTTTACCGTGGTTTTTGTTATGTCATTGACTTTATACATATCATTGTTCTATTTGTGCATGTATTGCGTTCTAATGCGCATGGCTAACTAGGGTGGATTAAAGGTCCTCTATTCGAGGGAAAATGCCTGAAGGCTACCTTACCATGATGTTTTGCCGCGCTTTTTGTTATGTCGTTGACTTTATACATATCATTGTTCTATTTGTGCATGTATTGCGTTCTAATGCGCATGGGCTAACTAGGGTGGATTAAAGGTCCTATATTCGTGGGAAAATGCCTGAAAGCTACCTTACCAGGATGTTTTGCCACGCCGGACAAGGTACACCTGATTGAATGGGAACGAGTTCAATTGGGCACACGAGGTCCTACATTGTGGATTTGCTTATTTATGTATGTGTTGCGTCGTCTCTCATGCATCAGGTCTGGTCCCGTTCGAATGCGTTCTCAAACGCTATACGAACGCGAACCTTCTGTTTACCGTTCGAATGCGTTTATGAACGCTACTCAAATGCGAATACGTATTGTTTCATCAGGTATGGTCCCGTTCGAACGCGTTCTCAAATGCTATACGAACGCGAACCTTCTGTTTACCGTTCGAACACGTTTACTAATGCTACGCGAACGCACATGTATTTCCTTTGTTTTATCATGCATTAGGTATGATCCCGTTCGAATGCGTTCTCAAATGCTATACGAACGTGAACCTTCTGTTTACCGTTCGAACGTATTTACGAACGCTACTCGAATGCGAATGTATTTTACTGAGTCCATTTCATCACATGCCATGCATAATTGTTTCTTAGGTGATTTCTCTAGTATCATGTAATCAATCATATTATTTGTATCCCTGCATTTATCTATTTGATGTGTTAATGAGATGGTATTCAAGCATGATTAGGCCGTTCTTAAGCATGATTTAGCTTATTTAGTTGTTCATTTTCAAGCATGATTAGTCGTTTATTTTGCGTTTGGAATTTGCATTATGTTTAGGTTGTTCTTTGTTTTCCGCATTATATGATTGAAGTATGTCTATGAGATTGTCGTGTGCTCTTGCATGTTCGCCGTTATGATGATTACTTTCATGCATGTGAATTGGAAAGTAGAATGCCCTTAGGAATGTATGTTGCTAGGCTCGATTAAATTATTGCATAAATCATTTTATTACAAGTGGCATAAGTAAGGGACCATTCGAACCCAACGGTTTGAGGTCTTCCCTTGCGAGGGGTGAGTGCGGCCTTAAATCTCATTTTCCCGGTTCACACCGGGTGGCGACTCCATCATTCTTTAGTTTAGTCCCCCGCGGGCTACTCCGTACTCCCAACCGGGCCGCGAGCCCGGAACAGCATGAGTCGCCCAGTTTCTATGTTCCCACAATTATATAGCACTAAGATTGGAAGTCTTGGAGCTACTAAATAAGGGCTACTTGAAAGATCTACTCAGAGAAAATGGCAAGGCTACGATGGCTCGAAGAGTCGAAATGGACGAAAGATGAGACGGCCCACCATCACCACCACCAATAAATAATATGGTGAATTTTATTTCGGGCAGATCTGAGGTCAGTGGTGTCTCTTACTCCCATCGCCAAGCGACATTCAAGAGCAGCATCAGTAGTCATTTCCCACTCTACGTTGTCAATAGAAGGGATGTTTACTAACCTGATAATAGAATTCCCATATGACAACAACTCCAGTCATATGAACCCTCATCATGATGTTTTGGTGATTTCCTTGCAGGTTGTAAATTTCATGATCAAACGAGTATTAGTTGATACTAGGTCCTCAACCAACATCATCTTCATAAATGCCCTTTCAGATATGGGGGCCAAAATAGAGAACATCAATCGATGGTCAATGGTGCTAATAGGATTCAGTGGGGAACTGAAGTTCCCCACGAGAGAAATATCTCTTACAGTCTACACTGGATGAGTCAATAAGATGACCACGTTCTTGGTCTTAGACTGTCCCTCAGCCCAAACTTAATTATTGACCGGCCTTAGATTCATAAAATGAGGGCAGTCTCATCCACCTACCATCAAGTGCTGAAATTCCCCACCAAGTGGGAGATCTAAGAAATAAAGGGGGACAGGTTTGCTTCCTGAAGCTGCTACCAGACGACTCTAAAAGCAAAGCCTCAGTTTGCATAGCAATTATAGGAATGATCTCATGTTACCGAGCCAAATCCGACAAGCATAGAAGAGTTTGACGAGGTCCAGATTAAACCACAACATGCTGATCATAAAGCTCAGATTGGAGCTAATATAGAGCCCAAGCTACGAGCTGATTTAATTGATTTCTTGAAGAAGCGGTACGACTGTTTGACATGGTCTCACAAAGATATGAATGGGATTGATTCTAAGTTGATTACCCATGAACTTCATGTAGACCTAGACTACCATCTTGTCTGGTAAAAAAGACGAAAGTTCGCTCCTGAGAGGAACCAAATCATTGATGAAGAGGTTCAAAAGCTACTACAAAATGGAGCCATCAAAGAAGTCCAATATCCTGAGTGGCTTGCAAAAGTAGTTGTGGTTCGAAAATAAGAATGGGAAGAAGAGAGTCTGCATTGACTTCACGGATTTGAATAAGGCATGTCCAAAGGATTCTTTTCCCCACCTCATATTGATTCGATGGTCGATGCAACAACTGGGCATGAGTTGTTGAGCTTCATTGATGCATACTCAAGCTAAAATCAAGTTCTCATGCATCCAATCGACCAGGAGAAGACGACTTTGGTCACCAACAGAGGTATCTATTGCTACAAGGTGATGCCATTAGGGCTCAAGAATGCTAGAGCCATCTACCAACGTCTTATCAACAAAACGTTCTCACAACGAATTGGGAAAACCATGGAGGTCTACATAGACGACATGTTGGTAAAGTCATTGGAAGCAGAACACCATCTGTCACACTTGGAGTAAACATTCGACACTATAAGAAAATATGACATGAAGTTGAATCCTATAAAATACACCTTCGGTGTCGCTTCGGGAAAATTTCTTGGGTACATGTTCACTCGATGAGGAATAGAAGCCAATCCTGACCAGATTAAATCCATCCTTAGCATCCACTCTCCCACCAGCCCGAAAGACGTCATGCGACTTGCAGGGAGGATCGCAGCTCTAAACAAGTTTATATCCAAGTCTACTGATAAATTATTATTTTTTTTCTTTTCTACCCTCAAGAAAGCAAAAAACTTCGAGTGGACCCCATCATGCGAAGAAGCTTTGAAGGAACTCAAGAAATATTTGACTACTCCACCACTTCTTTCGAAGCCAATTGACAATGAAAGGCTCTTCCTCTACCTAGGAGTTTCAAAGCAGGCAGTAAGCGCGGTTTTGATCAAGGAATAAGAAGGTACATAACTATCAGTCTACTATGTGAGTAAAGCTCTACTCGACGTAGAGACACGCTATTCTCAAACGTAGAAGTTGGCACTTGCTTTGATAATAGCGGCTCGAAAGCTACGTCTTTATTTTCAAGGGCATCCAATCATCGTTTATACTTCATATCCTTTGAGGAGCATACTCCATAAACCCGAGCTTTCAGGTAGACTGACAAAATGGGTTGTGGAACTTGGGGAGCACGAAATCACTTACCAACCATGAATGTCTATCAAGTCTCAGGCCCTTACAGATTTCATAGCCGACTTCAGCCCTAGCCCATAAGTCCCAGCCGAGTTGGAAGTCCACTGTGTCCAGTCGACAGTAACTTGGAAACTCGCAGTCGATGGATACAGTAACAAGTGAGGTTGCAGATTGGGAATTTTGATCACTACCCCTGAAGGCGACACACTACAATAGGCGGTTAAGTGTGGTTTCAAAGTCACCGATAATGAAGCCGAGTATGAGGCTCTGATTGTTGGTTTGACTTTGGCCAAAGAACTTGGGCCAAGAGGATAGAAGTAAAATCAAACTCCCAGCTGATTGTCAACCAATTCCATGAGTCATATCAAGCATGAGACTCACAATTGGCTTCCTACTTACAGAAGGTGAAGGAACTCCAGTTGATATTTGAGGAACTCACGATATCATAGGTTCCTAGGAATGTAAATATTCAAGCGAATGCTTTGGCCACCCTTGGTTCGACAATGCTAAGGGACATACCCCAATCTATACCCATGGTATATTTACAATTGCCAGCCATCTGCAAGGGAGAAACTAAAGAAGTCACCTCAATCAATCCAGACGACACATGGATGACTCATTTAGTAAAGTACATACAAAACGACTATTACTAGAAGATAAAATCGAGGCCTAGAAAGTTCAGCGATAGGCTGCCAGGTTCACTCTCCATGATGACCAACTTCTAATGAGATCTTTTTCTATACCCTGCCTTAAGTACCTCACTCCCGAGGAAGCCCGATATGTATTGGTCGAGCTACATCAAGGAGAATGTATGAATCACTCTGGTGGAATGAGCTTGGTTTGTCGAGCCCATACGACATGGTACTACTGGCCTACCATGCGAGATGACTCAACCAACTTCACCCGTAAGTGTGAGAAGTGTCAAAGATTCACCCCAGTCTCACACCTACTAGGGGTGTTCACGGGTCGGGTCGGGTTTTTTAAAATTTTATGAGAGCCGATCAGATCGGGTCACGCGAAGGTGAAACCCGATCGGGTGTGGGTCGAGTCGGTAGAAAAAATAATAATTTTTTTAATGAATTAATTATTTCGAAATATAAATATTAGTTATTTTATATCCCAAAAATTATCATATATATAAAGTTTTAATACAACAAAAATAATAAACAAATGAAATAAAATTAAAAACTTTTAAAAAATAATAATAAAATTTTTAGAAAAATAATAAAAATACTATAGGGTCGGGTCAGGTGGAAAATTTGCATTTTTTTGGACCCGCGCGGGTCGGGTCGGGTCAGGTCGCGAGTTGACCCGACCCTATGAACACCCTTAACACCTACCACCTGAAAGGCTCAACCCCATTTTTTCCATTTGGCCATTCATAAAGTAGGGAATGGACATCGTTGAAAACTCATAACCGCCCATAGACAGCGAGTCTACATGCTTGCACTTATGGACTATTACTCCAAATGGATTGAAGCTGAAGCTTTCGCCAAGATTCGAGATAAAGAAGTACAAGCCTTCATTTGGAAGAATATCATATGTCTATTCGGGCTATCAAGAGAGATTTTGACTGACAATGGTTTCCAATTTATCACCCACCGATTCCAAGACTTTTGAAAAAATTGGGGAATCAAATTAAGCTTCTCATCCCCACGCTTCCCACAAGCCAATGGTCAAGTCGAATCTTCCAAGAAGACGATCATGAATACGATGAAAAAGAGGTTGGAGAAAGCTAAAGGAGCATGGACAGATGAACTCCCAGTTGTTTTATGGTCCTACATAACAATGGTCTGTTCGTCGACTGGAGCAACCCCATTCTCATTGGCTTTCGGGGCTGAAGCTGTCATTCCACCGGAAGGAAATGTTTCATCCTCACACTACCAATGGCGAAGATTTGAATCTACAACTCATGAATCTTAGCATTAATACAATTGAAGAACTTAGAGAAAATGCCTTCATACGACTTGCTGCCAATCAACAAAGAATGGCCAAGTACTTCAACAAAAATGTCAGGTGCAGAACATACAAAGAGTGAGATTGGATCCTACGCAAGGTTTTTCAAAACACTAAAGAAGTTAGAGATGGAAAGTTGGGACCAAATTGGGAAGGCCCATACATTATCACGAAGGTCGTTGAACATAGAGCCTACAAATTAGAGATTTTAGATGAAAGATCCATTCAAAAAAGCTGGAATGCGATTCACCTAAAGTGATTCTACCGTTAATGTGAGCGAACTTAGTCATTATACAGCCACTAGACAAGTGACTACATTTTTACTAGGGAGCAAAGATCATGCTGTCTATAACGTTTGTAAGATTCGCGTAATGTTTATCTTTCAAAGTTGATACGACATTCAAAGATATGGGGGAGAATCAAGAGCTTTTATTTCCATAATTTAGTCTTGAATGCAAAATGTTGCAATAACAAATTGATAACTGCAAAAAAAAAAAAATTGAAAAAGAGGATTCAGTCTTCTGGAGCTTCAGGAGCTTGGGTTTCATTGAGAGAATCACCAGCATCATAGACATCTTGAGCATCTTCGGTTTCCAATAATAGAGCTTCATTCGGATCTGACCCTTCGCCAATCTCATCCATCTTCTCTTCTACAACCTTCGGAGGCTCCTCTAACCCTGTTGATCCTACTTCTGCAACATTTTGAGGCTCCTCCAATCCTGCTGATCCCATTTCTGCAGTAGCCTTACCTTTAGCATCAGTTGATCCTTCAACATCTTCATCTTCTTCATCTTACAAGGAAAGCCCAGCCTCATACCTTTTATGCTCTTTGATCCACTTATCAAGGGTCCACTTATCATGCTCCCCCGCTAACTACTGCTTTATAAATTTACTTCTCTCGATAAGAATGGCCTCGAAGCAGACCCCCTCCAGTCTATCCACAAGCTCTTCGTTCTCATTCCTCAAGGATTCCACACTCTCCTTGTAAGCTTATAATTCATTCCCAAACCTTTCACTCTCCACTTTTAACATCGCTTGAGTGGCCTTCAGTTCCTTCTCAACTTGCTCCACTATTCTACTATTCATTTCTGATTCTGCCTTTAGCTCAACAACCTCTTTCCTCACTGTCGTGAGGGACTTCTCCAACTCTCTCATTCGCTTTTGATTCGGCTCAGCATATTCTTGCATAAAGTGGCCACACTCCATAACTTGGGAAACTGTTATGTTATTCTCTATACGACTAAGAATAAACATAAATAAAAGAATAGAGGTCTTACAAGAAACCTTACTTGGTAACTCATTGCTACAATCTTTTTGCTTGTCTCTATTGGCCCCAATCCAGTCAACATGTGTTCATCTTCTTTAAGAATGAGCCTTTTAATGAACTTTGAGAGGCTAGAAGGGCCTGAAATTACAATCGATCCATGAGGAATCTTCACAATCACATTCTCCAGATCCTCTTCAACTTCTACAACCTTCCTCTTCTTAGATGCGATAGTCATCTCTGTCGATTGTGTAGGTGCAACCGCTTTCGCAGTCGAAACTACGTCCTTTGAAACTGGGACTTCAATCTCTACAGCCTCTGGCTTCTTTACCTTGGCCCTCTTGCTATTTCTTTTGTTCTTTATTTCCTCCATGAAGGCACCTTGGATCGATCAGACATGATATCGACTGCGCACAAAAGCTCTTCGGGAGTTAATGGCTTCATAAACAACAACCCTCAAAATGTCAGTTGACACGACCAAGTAAACAAGATCACAACCAATACGTGTTCACAAATGGTCAATGGGATATCTTCTCGATCGTAAATCTCCTTCCACAGCGGAGTTGACCTTAACCTCTTTTATTCAAAGATGAATCTCCGATTTCTTTTTGGAGCAGGTAAGCTGAAAATGAGTTTGGCGTTGGAGACAGCTCTCTTATAACAACATGTATTTTAATAATTTATATCTCATATAAATTATTAAAACTAAAAACTTTAAAGGAGAAAGGGTTAAAAAAACTTTTCAACCTTAAGCTCTTGATGCCAATTGTAGGAAACGACTTTCCTTAGCACAGCGAAAGTTGCTAATATGGGCACCGGATCCGGTATGGACCTTTAAAATTTTCTTTGCCTTCTCCCGTTGTTGTAGCTGAAATCCTCAAACTCTTGGAGAATGGATTTTGCTCATTTGATGTAGATGAGTTTCCTTTAATGTCAAACGCTTGGATCAACCACTCGATCTTCCGAACTATGATGCGAAACCAACAAACCGAAGTGTGGGCTTCACTCACAAAAATGAACTCTAAACTTTCTAGAGAAGTATAAAATCAAACTATAAATAATTTAGAGAATGAAGATGTCACAAATGTGTTTGGCTTTTTGAATTTTCTTTCAAACACTCTCACAACAATTATGAATGCTTGAACTCTCTCTCTTTTATCTACTTTGCACTTGTGTGAATGAATGGAAATGATAACTCTTACGAGTGAAGAGAGATGGTAGAGATTATATTCTCTTACACAAGCCAACTAACTTTGTCATTAAGCATCTAATGCTTTCTTGCTATGACAAATACATTAATGTGAATGTCATACCAAAGCATAAGAAATATTAAGCTAAAGACAAAGACTTTGTCATTAAACATCTAATGCTTTCTTGGAATGACAAACACATTAATGTGAAGGCCATACCAAAGCATAAGAATTATTTAGCTAATGACAAAGCCATTAGGTGTATACATGCCACCTAATAGACATAATAAGTTGGAGAGCATGGTAAGCCATATGGCTTTGTCTCCAAGGTAAATAAAAATCATTATCTTAATAATGATTTAATTACCTTCAATTATGTTGTAGTAATTATCTCATAATTATTACTAACATGATTATCTCATAATCATGATTTGATTATCTCATAATCAAAGAATTCTAGAAAACATTAAGTTAAACTAATTTAACATAGTTTTCATTTGTGACAAAAATATTATTAATCTAATTAATAATATATAAATATAATGTGAGCATATTATTAGGTTTGCTACAGTTAATCGAGCTAGCACGGGGACCAAATGGACCTACGGTTCCGAGCTCCAATAATCCCAAAATATTAATTAAACTCTTTAATTAAATATTATGAATTATTAACTCCGCGTTATTCCACTAAAAACTCGAAGTTGAACTCCCGTTACCGTAGATGGAAAATATGCTGAACAACTTCGGTGTCTATCGATATAGTCATTACATATGGATATAGCCCTTCACGAATCTCATAAATAGAGCCGGGTCATAAGTCCGTTAAACCCCTCTAAATATTTTGTCTCTTAAGTACCACTGATTCTATAATGAATAATTAATTCATAACAATTATGAATATAAGACTTTCTATTCGTAATAAAAATGTTGAGCGCTCAAATTTTTCAAGTCCCGAATCAACTCTTAAAAGAGATATTCTTCTGCTTCTCGTAAGAAGAAGTGAATTCCATATCTATGTAAAACGTTCCCAGCTACACACCAAATCATATCCCCAAAATACGTAGTTATTGGCCGGGAATGCAACACCAACCTCACCATAGTAAATCAAAGGACATAGCCTATCATGCAAGAGTTCGTAATACACTCGGGATTAAGATCGAATCCATATATGATCATCTATTAGATAAAATGAATTTCTTCGGTTAACGGATATTAAAAAAATTCATGTTTATCCGAGTCAAGTCCTATATGATCTCATCGTACAAGGTGCCTCCATTCTAATGTCACTACATGAGCGATCCCGGATCAAGGTCGTCATACAAGTATAGAATGTACCGCAGCTATAGATAAACCACAAATAAATTACCCTCTTTGTTTGCTCTCTATAGACTATTTAGATTACTAACTTCAGACTTAAATCCTCTCGTGCATCAAGCATACACTAAGTCTGAAAATATAAAAGTAATCAAGATAAACAAGACAATTGGACAATATACGATATGCGATATAAATCAAACAACTTTGATAAATGAATAATGCATTTATTATTATAATAATAATCAATTCCGTTTACAATACATGAAACTCTAGGGCATATATCCCAACAATCTCCCCTTTAGTTGACCTTCAAAAACTTTAGCCGATAAGGTCTTTGTAAACGGATCAGCCAGGTTGTCTGCGGATGGAATCTGCGTGACAATGACATCTCCTCTCTTTAATATCTCCCTGATGAGGTGATATTTTCTCTCAACATGTTTACCCCTATTGTGGCTTCTTGGTTATTTGGAATTCGCCACTGCACCACTATTATCGCAATAAAGTGCGATTGATTTATCCATATCTGGAACAACTTCCAGATCTGCCAAGAACTTACGGAGCCAGACTGCTTCCTTAGTTGCTTCACAAGCTGCTATATATTCAGCCTTCATGGTGGAGTCAATAATACAAGATTGTTTTATGCTCCTCCATAATATAGCCCTACCACCGAGGGTGAACACTGATCCAGATGTTGATTTCCTCGAATCAACATCCGTCTGAAAATCAGAGTCAATATATCCTCTCATGATCATATCCTCACTAGAATATACAAGCATATAGTTTCTCGTTCTCCTAAGATATTTGAGAATATGTTTCACCATTACCCAGTTGGATTGAAACCTACTGACTACTCCCACTGTAAAATAGATTTACAGTCTCGTGCATAACATAGCATACATAAGACTTCCAACTATTGAAGCATATTGTATATGTATCATCTCCTCAACTGCTTGAGGTGTCTTAGGAGACTGTTCCTTAGACAAATGAATTTCATGCCTGAAAGTTAAATTACCTTTCTTGGAATTCTGCATACCAAATCGCACAAGAATCTTGTCGATATATGATGCTTGAGACATTGCTAACAGTTGTTTCTTGCGATCTCTAATGATATGGATCCCTAGTACATAACTTGCCTCTCCTAAATCTTTCATTTGGAAATGGTTAGCTAGCCAGATTTTCATGTCCGATAATATTTTTACATCATTCCCAATGAGTAAAATATCATCGACATATAACACAAGGAAAACCACATTACCATCAATGATACGCTTATAGACACAAGGCTAAATCGTTTTTTCACTTCGGACCCAATATTAAGCAAAAGCCCAAGACAGTGACCCAGCCTGAAAAAACTTAAACTATTCTAAAGGCCCAAGTAACAAACAGTCCAGACAAACCCAATTAAATTATTCACCTACTATATCTCCCTTTTTCCTAAACAAAAAGCAGAGAAATCAAGCACGTTATGGGTGTGACATGAACTAAGGCACAATTAGAGCACCAAGGGACATGACCAACATTAAAGTAGAACCTTTGCAAGTACCAACAAGGCCAATCACAAGACAGAAGACCAAAAGGATCAGAGAAGCAATGGTAGGTCTAGCTCAGAGTTTCATGGCCGACTGCAACAAACAAGTAAGGGACACACCAGAGACACATGCGGGCTTCAATAGAGAGGGTCCTAAGCTACTTCACTTGGCCCAAATCAGATCTGATTGAAGCTTCCAAAGCCATTTTGAAGACAATGACCTATATGGAGAATTTGGCCCAACTTTGACACTTTTGTAATTCAGCCAAACCTTGTATTATTTTATCATTTTATTTGATATGTTGACTTTAGTTTTGATGTAATTAAGCTAGTTGACCAGGCCATTAGGGTTAATTATGCTTAGAACCTTGCTTATTGAGTAAGCACGTCAATTTACTATTTAATGTAAGCACCTCAAATTAGCTTAACTTAGATTAGTTTCTAATCATTGTTTTAAGCTACTTTAGGTGGGAAAAGACATTTGGGGACGTGATTGAGTGAAAGCATTGGGTAGTTTTTAAGTCTTTTGGTAATTTCACTTTAGGGACATTTTTGTCCATTCATACCTTTAGGGTTTCTCTTTGTAACTTATTTAAACTTTGTTTTCTTCTTCTTTGGAAAAGCAATTCACGACATTTTCATCCAACCTTAAAGCTTTTAAGCTTTTGCTATGGCTAAATTTCTTGTGAGGGAGGGATTCCCATTTTCAAGTTCAAATCGACTTATCTAAGTTTGGCAAGCTTAGTGGCGTCTCCATTGCTAGCAAAACACACTGATTTAATGTTTTTAAGTTATTATGGAAATTGTTTCATGGTGGTTTTGGGATGATCTTGGATGGGTTTTGTTCCTACAAAATCAGTATTCAAAGTTCTTAGGGTTTTGAGAAAGATGCTTGGGGGTTTGCTTGGTTTCCAACCCAAGTGAGTTCTTGTCAGGGTCCCAACTCAATAAATACAGCACTCTGCCGACTATAAAGGTAATACCCATCAATCTATATATAAGGGCATAACTCAAAGTAAAAATTCTTTCAAGCTTAGGTGTGGGACACAGAAACTGGGTGACGCATGCTGTTCCAGGCTCGCGGCCCGATTGGGAGTACGGAGTAGCCCGCGGGGGACTAAACCAGAGAATAATGGAGTCGCCACCCGGTGTGAACCGGGAAAATGATTTAAGGCCGCACTCACCCCTCGCAAGGGAAGACCTCAAACCGTTGGGTTCGGAATGGTCCCTTACTTATGCCACTTGTAATAAAATGATTTGTGCAATAATTTAATCGAGCCTAAGCAATATTTATTTCCAAGGATAATTTACTCCTAAGTTCGCATGCATAAGTACAAGGCTCATATCTAAGTTTGCATATAACCTATGTCCGAATTTGCATACAACCTGTTTGCATATAATCTATGTCACAATTTGCATGCATAAAGATGAATTGAACTACGGCAAGCATACAATGTCATAAGCACATTACATTTGATCATAGACATGCCAGTAGATAATAATTGTACAATCACACATGAAAGCAATCGGAATAACGACAAGCATATAACTTCATGAACATGTTGAATGGATGAATGCGGAAGCATAAGTAGATAACTATCGTGTAAACATGCATCATGGAAACGAACATGTGATCTTGTGGACACAATAAATGACTAATGCGAGAACATAAACAATGAAAAAGGTAAATGACAAGATGAGTAACCATACATGAGATGTGATGGAAGAGGGCTGTTTACCGTGGGTGTTCGTTCGGCGTTCGTATACGCGTTTGAACGGTAAATGGAAAGTTCGCGTTCGAGTAGCATTCGTAAACGCGTTCGAACGGAAACGAAACAGAATGCTCACGTTCGTATGGCATTTGGAAACGCGTTTGAACGGAATGAGACCTGATGCATGATAAGGCAAAATGCATGCGCGTTCGAGTTGCGTTTTCGTAATCGCGTTCGAACGAACTGGGACAGAAAAAATTTGTTCGCGTTTGAACGGGGTTACAACAGTGACCTCCAAAATGCAGTAAACAACATGACACATATGATGCGCTCGGATGAATAAATGACACCTAATAAATAATAACGGGCTAAAAGACGCGGCAAAGCATCGTGGTAAAGGATTTTAACCCCTCGACAAAGAGGACCTTTAATCCAACTTACTAAGCTCATGCGCTAATGATATAATGCATATAAAAATAAAGACAACAATATCAGACTTTATATACCTGATTGAACACGTCTTACATTCAACCGAACATACGTCATCCGGTGGGCGAAACATCGTGGTAAAGGATTTTAACCCCTCTAAATTGAGGACATTTAATCCGACTTACTAAGCCCATGCGCATCGCATTATTACATAGACAAATAACATGCAGAAATTAAATAACGATAATAAACAAATCAAGATAACATGAAATAAAATATTTGCCATATACTCAAGTAGTACGTGAGTTGTATCCCGAGTACAGATCATACTACCGTCCATTTTGAATCGGTTATGAAATTTATGTCCGGGTTTCCATCCTATATACCACAAGAGGTGACACATTTTTCATTTTATTCAAAACCACAACATGCATCCATAAACGACTCTCATACGAAATAAATAACTAAAACAATTAAAAGATGAATAAAAAATAAGTACAAAAAGTGCCCTCAGGTCTAACCTTTTATGTCGACTCTCGGAAGTACCGTACACGGTCGTCGAAAGGGTGGATGTTCCGCAACTCCTCCGGTTCACTGGTTCAACATTTTCTCTCACTGTTTTGCTGCTCAAGCTACCGTTTTCACTCCGTTTCGCTGCTATTTTGCTGCTGTCTTACTGCTGATTTTTGGTCACTGTGTTTGCTGTATTTAGGCTACTGTTCTTGGTGTATTTGGGCTGCTGTTTAGGTGTGATTTGGGCTACTGTTTGGGTGTGATTTTCGGTGGTGTTATGGTGTGGTTTAGGGACTGTTTTGGTGAGGTAAAGGGGCTATTTTGGTAAGGTAAATGGGCTGTTCGGGATGTGTTTTGGTCACGGTAATGGGGTTCTTTGGTTTGTGATTTTCGGTTATTGAGAGTGAGAGAGGAGGAGAGAATTCTTTATTGCTTATAGCTTTTGTTATGTGTGAATGCTAGGAGTTGTTTTTTTGTGTGAATGAGCTAGGGGAGGTGAGGGTTGGTTTTGGTTTCTTTTATAGACAAAGGCTAGAGCTTCTCCTTGTTTGAAAAGGAAGGAATCGATTAGTGTCTCATAAGGAAACTCTAATATTTGATTGGGGGACATGTCTTGGCTAGATTAGGAATATGATATATTTAATTTGTTTTGTTTAGGCATGAGATTATTTTAATTTTGGTATATGATTTTTAGATTTGATTTAATTCCTCATGTGTTAAATATACATTTTATTAATTTGGATGTATTTTATGGGCTTTGGTGGGCTAATTAGGCTTGGGGTGTGAGGCTAGCAGTAAAACCAGAAATACCGACACAGTTCAAACACCGATTCGAATGATACACGAACGCCCGTAATTTGCTTGACGTTCGAACGTGGTCTCGAACGCAGCACGAACGAAAACTGTGAACTTGTGAAATGAATCTGATGATATACTTACTCTGAATTTCCCCTTCCGACGTCTGTTTCCCGCGACTTCCGCGACTTAAAAGGTAGTGCCTCCAAATGAGACTCATCATAGGGACTTACATGTAAAAATGTAGTTTCTACAGTCGCCCTCACTTTGATGGGACTTGTGTAATGTGTAACAGTGACAATCCTATCAAAGTTATGCAATGCATTTTCACTTACTTGGCTCGCCAGCTGCCACCTGACTTGCCTGCTGCTTCGAACTGAGTTGATCTAGTGGTCCATTTTCGAACTGTGCTCCATTTTTGGAGCGCCATTTTCGGCATCTGTTGTGTGTGCTCTATTTTGGAGCGCCATTTTCGGCATCTGTTGTGTGTGCTCCATTTTGGAGCGCCATTTTCGGCCTCTGTTGTGTGTGCTCCATTTTGGAGCGCCATTTCCGGCATCTGTTGTGTGTGCTCCATTTTGGAGCGCCATTTTCGGCATCTGTTATGTGTGCTCTATTTTGGAGCGCCATTTTCGGCATCCATTTTCGGCATCTGTTGTGTGTGCTCCATTTTGGAGTGCCATTTCCGGCATCTGTTTTGTGTGCTCCATTTTGGAGCGCCATTTCTGACATTTGTTGTGGTCCATTTCTGAACCGTGCTGTGCGAGAACGTGGCTTATTTTTGAACCGTTACTTGATGAGATGGTCTTTGCCGCTACAAACCTGCGAATACAAAACAAAAATTGCATGTGTGTGATATGTATGCATGTATGCGTGGATATGTTTCCTATTACGATGGGTTAGGCATTCCTTGGTCCATTTCCGAACCGTGCTCCATTTTTGGAGTGTCATTTTCGGCATCTGATGTGATAGTTGTCCCTTTTTGAACTGTGCTCCATTTTTGGAGTGCCATTTTCGGCGTATGATGATGTGTGGGCCTCGACCCTAGGACGCATCCCGGAACTATAACTGCTGATACAGTGGGTCCACGACCCTGGACGCATCCCAAAATTGATGATGATCTGTGGGCCTCGCCCCTGGGACTCATCCCCAAAAACTGATGTTGATGTGTGGGCCTCGCCCCCGGACTGATACCGATATGGATCTCGCCCTCAGACTGATACTGATATGAGCCTCGCCCCCAGACTGATACTGATATTGGTGTGGGCCTTACCTCAGACTGATATCGATGTGGGCCTCGCCCCCAGACTTATACCGATGTGGGCCTCGCCCTCGGACTGATACGGATACTGATGTGGGTGTGGGCCTTGCCCCAGACTGATATCGATGTGGGCCTCGCCCCCAGACTTATACCGATGTGGGCCTCGCCCTCAGACTGATACTGATACTGATGTGGGCCTCGGCCATAGACTGATATCGATGTGGGCCTCGCCCCCAGACTGATACTGATATGGGCCTCGCCCCGTGATTCATTCCTGAAAACTGCTGACACTGTACTGTTGCTGCTTCTGGTTGGCTTGCATTTGATGCTTTCTTTTTTTCTTTGTTGAAACCTTTGAATACAAACAAAACAAAACAAAACAAAAGAATGCAAGTGCGTTAGGTGTATGCATGTATGCATGAATGAGTTTCCTATTCCGTTGGGTTAGGTCTTCTGCCAGTTCCCTTTATGACTATTCAGTCTTCTCTTCCTTGCTGTACAATTTTCTGTTCCTTGGTTTCCTTTTCCCGATATCCGTGTTTGCTAAACTCTTTTTTGACAAACTTTTCATTTTTAATCTCTAACCCAATGGATATCTATGATGGCTTTTAAGACACATGGGTTAATATGATGCATGTATGCATGAGATGCATGAGATACGTGCGATGCATATAAATCGGCCCATTATCATTTTAAAGTATTCAATCTTGTTTTTGCAAGGTGAAAACTTGTCCCAGTTGAAAAGGCCCAACAGGTTTACACCTTTGCGATAACATGGTTAAACAACTTCAAATGATAAGGGGCCCACACATAGGATGGCTCATCGTCATTTTAGAAACTTTTGGCCCAATTGTCATAGGATACGAACTTGTCCCAGTTTAAATGGCCCAACAAGTTCGCATTTTTGACAAAAAGTCCAACTGCGTCCAAATGAGGATGGTCCATAAATACAAGCATAAAGAGATAATTCAAGCACAAAGCAATAATTTCTACAGAGCGGCCCATTGCCATTTCAGAAGCTTTTGTCCCAATTGTCATAGGATACGAACTCGTCCCAGTTTAAATGGCCCAACAAGTTCGCATTTCCGACAAGAAGTCCAACTGCATCCAAATGAGGATGGTCCACAAGCACAAGGAAAGTTGCTATAAGCCATACAACTCCAGTCTACGTGTGGGTTTGCGGGAGTGTAGACAAAGACTCTCGCTGGCGAAAGATTACCCACAACTAGGTCTCCCCACTCAAGGGTTCGAGCGGCCAAGTGAGCGCACCTTTTTTATACCTTACAGTACGTGCCAACGAGTTATGGTGTGTGACTGACTGTCAAATGGATTTCCCGTTGTAGATTCCCCAGAGGGAGGGCGGAGCTAACTCTCCTAAAAACCCAACCCTCTTAGGCTCTTATCGCTTGGTGACAGGAATAAACAACGAGTTCTCCAAATTAGTCCATCACAATAGGCTACAAGTAAGTGATTATCTAGGTGCCTTCACAACTTTTCCTTATAGAAAGGTAGTGAATGAAGGAAGACACCAAACCATTATCTAGCCTTAAAAGTGCCTTTGATTAAACCCATTTCAACCCACTATAGGAACGGTTAACTTAAAGCACAAATCATAATATTACAAGACATTATTTCGGGGCCGATTCTCTATCCTCAGTGGAGTCGCCAGACTGTGGGACACAGAAACTGGGCGACGCATGCTGTTCCAGGCTCGCGGCCCGGTTGGGAGTACGGAGTAGCCCGCGGGGGACTAAACTGGAGAATAATGGAGTCGCCACCCGGTGTGAACTGGGAAAATGATTTAAGGCCGCACTCACCCCTCACAAAGGAAGACCTCAAACCGTTGGGTTCGGAATGGTCCCTTACTTATGCCACTTGTAATAAAATGATTTGTGCAATAATTTAATCGAGCCTAAGCAATATTTATTTCCAAGGATAATTTACTCCTAAGTTCGCATGCATAAGTACAAGGCTCATATCTAAAATTGCATATAACCTATGTCCGAATTTGCATACAACCTGTTTGTATATAATCTATGTCCCAATTTGCATGCATAAAGATGAATTGAACTACGGCAAGCATACAATGTCATAAGCACATTACATTTGATCATAGACATGCCAGTAGATAATAATTGTACAATCACGCATGAAAGCAAATCGGAATAACGGCAAGCATATAACTTCATGAACATGTTGAATTGATGAATGCAGAAGCATAAGTAGATAACTATCGTGTAAACATGCATCATGGAAACGAACATGTGATCTTGTGGACACAATAAATGACTAACTGCGAGAACATGAACAATCAAAAAGGTAAATGACAAGATGAGTAACCATGCATGAGATGTGATGGAAGAGGGCCTGTTTACCGTAGGCGTTCATTCGGCGTTCGTATACGCGTTTGAACGGTAAACGGAAGGTTCGCGTTCGAGTAGCATTCGTAAACGCGTTCGAACGGAAATGAAACAGAATGCTCACGTTCGTATGGCGTTTGGAAACACGTTTAAAGGAATGAGACCTGATGCATGATAAGGCAAAATGCATGCGCGTTCGAGTTGTGTTTTCGTAATCGCGTTCGAACGAACTGGGACAGAAAACATGCGTTCGTGCGGCGTTCTGAAACGTGTTCGAACGGGGTTACAGCAGTGACCTCTGAAATTCAGTAAACAACATGACACATATGATGCGCTCGGATGAATAAATGACACATAATAAATAATAATGGGCTAAAAGACGCGGCAAAGCATCGTGGAAAAGGATTTTAACCCCTCGACATAGAGGACCTTTAATCCAACTTACTAAGCCCATGCGCTAATGATATAATGCATATAAAAATAAAGACAACAATATCAGACTTTATATACCCGATTGAACACGTCTTACATTCAACCGAACATACGTCATCCGGCGCGGCGAAATATCGTGGTAAAGGATTTTAACCCCTCTAAATGGAGGACCTTTAATCCGACTTACTAAGCCCATGCGCTAATAACATAATGCATATAAAAATAAAGACAACAATATCGGACTTTGTATACCCGATTGAACACATCTTACATTCAACCGAATATACGTCATCCGGCACGGCGAAGCATCGTGGTAAAGGATTTTAACCTCTCGAAATGGAGGACCTTTAATCCGACTTACTAAGCCTATGCGCATCACATTATTACATAGACAAATAACATGCAGAAATTAAATAACGATAATAAACAAATCAAGATAACATGAAATAAAATATGTGCCGTATACTCAAGTGGTACGTGGAGTTGTATCCCGAGTACAGATCATACTACCGTCCATTTGGAATCGACTATGAAATTTATGTCCGAGTTTCCATCCTATATACCACAAGAGGCGACACATTCTCCATTTTATTCAAAACCACAACATGCATCCATAAACGACTCTCATACGAAATAAATAACTAAAATAATTAAAATATGAATAAAAATAAGTACAAAAGTGTCCTCAGGTCTAACCTTTTATGTCGACTCTCGGAAGTACCGTACACGGTCGTCGGAAGGGTGGATGCTCCGCAACTCCTCTGGTTCACTAGTTCAATGTTTTCTCTCGCTGTTTCACTGCTCAAGCTACCATTTTCGCTCCAATTCGCTGATGTTTTACTGCTGTCTTACTGCTGATTTTTGGTCACTGTGTTTGCTGTATTTGACCTACTGTTCTTGGTGTATTTGGGCTGCTGTTTAGGTGTGATTTGGGCTGCTGTTTGGGTGTGATTTTCGGTGGTGTTATGGTGTGGTTTGGGGACTGTTTCGGTGAGGTAAATGGGCTGTTTTGGTGAGGTAAATGGGCTGTTCGGGATGTGTTTTGGTCACGGTAATGGGGGTTCTTTGGTTTGTGATTTTCGGTTATTGAGAGTGAGGGAGGATGAGAGAATTCTTTATTGCTTATAGCTTTTGTTATGTATGAATGTTAGGAGTTTTTTTTGTCTGAATGAGCTAGGGGAGGTGAGGGTTGGTTTTGGTTTCTTTTATAGACAAAGGCTAGTGATTCTCCTTGTTTGAAAAGGAAGGAATCAATTAGTGTCTCACAAGGAAAGTCTAATATTTGATTAAGGGACATGTCTTGGCTAGATTAGGAATATGTTATATTTAATTTGTTTTGTTTAGGCATGAGATTATTTTAATTTTTGTATATGATTTTTAGATTTTATTTAATTCCCCATGTGTTAAATATGCATTTTATTAATTTGGATGTGTTTTATGGGCTTTGGTGGGCTAATTGGGCTTGGGTGTGAGGCTAGCAGCAAAACCAAAAATACCGGCACCGTTCGAACGCCGATTCGAACGATACACAAACGCCCGCAATCTGCTTGACGTTCGAACTTGGTCTCGAACACAGCACGAACGAAAACAGTGAACTTGTGTAATGAATCTGATGATATACTTATTCTAAATTTCCTCTTCCGACGTCCGTTTCCCGCGACTTCCGCCACTTAAAGGTAGTGCCTCCAAATGAGACTCATCATAGGGACTTACATGCAAAAATGCAGTGCCTACATTAGGCATCCTGACTTGAGCTCTCAAATTATTTAGCCATTCAAACACCGACCCACCGCCCTCACGGCATCCTACGAAGGTCAAAATAATATCAAACCTTGTTCTTCCTCCTCTTGTTACTCATCTACACTACTGACTTGAGGGTCGGAGTGCCTACGGCGTCCACCACACCGGTGGGTAATAACTCTACATTCACTCTACCTTTGTTTTGCAGGATCGCTAGTGCCCTAATCCTATAAAATCTTGATTGTGGACCACAGGCGAAATCCAACGTCTACAGTTGTATCCGTCAATTCCATAATTCATCAATGCCATAATCCGTCAATTCCATAATCCGTCAATTCTAAAAAAAATCTCAGAGATTGGGTTTTTCCCCCCAATCTATAAAAATTCAGAAAATAAATCACCTCAATAGATCAAAACATGATAACATCACTCAACTGGTCTAAAAATATTTTTTAAGTCAACAAATCATTTTGGCAACTTGGTCTCATCTCAAAGTATAACTTACATATAAATAAATTCATATAAATTTATAAAAATAATAAAACATTATGAAAATAAATATCCACTCGCAGTTTGGAAACTGACTGGCACTATTTCACGGTGTCGAAGAAAGTCGTAGTTCCTACCGATAATAAATAATCGATAAACTTTATTAGAATATTTATCAATCTTGAGAGGCTAATAAATCAACATCTAACTCAGAACTCATTAACTACAAAGTAGGTAAAGGTATTGAGATATGCTTCCGATCAATAAATAAAATATACAATGTGTGAATACTTGACTTTACTGAGTAACTAACTTATAAGTGTGGTCTATGAATTTTTATGGGCTGAGTTTTGGAGTTACACAAGTGCGGGAGCGGAAACTTAGATTCTACTAGTCGTTAAGAATGCATTGTTTGATTCCTAACTTTGAAAATTCACTGTAACTAATTCGGAATAAATCAGGGGCTGAAATTTTAAAATAATGGTCATTAATGTGTCTAGTTTATGTCAGTTTTGATAGATCGCAATTTAGATTTCAGAAACTCAAGTTATTAATCGAAGTCCAGGGGTCATCCAAGTTGAAAACTGAGGGCAGTGGCAGCAGGTCGCTAAATTTCAAAAATTTGGTTCCGCCTCATCTTAAGTCTAAAAAATTCTGACTTTTAAATATGTTACTCCCTTATGTAACTAGTTTATCCGAAATTTTACGATTTATCAATCGAACATATATAACTCAAGTTATAAGTGACCAAGCACAGCCTGTCCAGAACGAGACATAACTGACTTCACTATCTAACTCCCTTATCTCGCCATCTCATTTAATACATTTAATTCGGAAACCCTCAACAGAATTTTCAAAATTATAAACACTCTTTATAATATATGCAACATGCTTAATTTCTTAATTACCAGAGCTTGGCATTATGTCGAACACTTGGTGTGCGACATGCATAAATTCCACCATTCTTACAATCCTAGCTAACTATACCCTTATTTTACATCACCATTGCACAAAAACATGATTCAAGACTTCATATAACATTCAAAACAGCCCCCCACTCCCATTCCTTCCTAGCTTTGGCCGAATTTCACCCCTCCACCAACTAAAAATTTTACAACATCACACAAACCAATTTCAACAACAACCATCTTATCATCACTAATCTAGTTTTATATTGCCAACACAACATTAAAATCTCATGTACCCTAACTTAGCTCAAAATCTAGGGTTTCATAAATTTAGGATTTCTCAATAAAATCATTTTCCTAATCCATTATCTATCTAGATGATATCACAAACATGCTAATTTCATTAATATATAATCGACTCATCAAAATCTCAACTTTTTAGTATTAGTTAAGGTTTTCTTACCTTGAATCAAGTTCCTTCTTCACCAATAGAATCCCTAAGCTTTCCCTTATCCTTCATAAGCTTGATTTGTGTTGGATTGCTCTTAGTTGTCTTGGAAATTTATAAAGAAAACTGAAGAATTTTAACTTGTCCTTCCATGGAGTGCTCGACCAAGAAGGGTAAATGAAGACTTGGGTTCTTTTGCCTTGGCTTATAATAAGTCTTTAAAATAACTCTTGAAACATGTGGAATTTTCTAGAAAATGTGGGGGTTAGGCCGAAAATAACCATTAGCTAGTGTGTTTGGGCTTGTTTTTATTTAGTAAAGGATCTAGGTGTAAATATTAATAAATATGGCCTTTCTTTTTAGAATTGGGCCCACTAAATAATGTTAGGCCCATTAGGCCTAACCCCACTATTGCCCATTGGCCCACTAAGTCGTCTCCAAAATTTTTGTCAATGCTCAGAGAAAATTTCTTATTTAAGTTATCAAGTTACAACTTTAACTGAGTTGTAAATTTTTGGATCATTACAATTCCCTCCTTAAAATGATTCGTTCGCGAATCAAAATAAATAAGGTAAGTAACATATCTTTGTTCTCAGATCATATTGGGCCTGAAGCTTCCTCTTGGGTAGGCATCCAATGAGGGACCAATCCTTTAATAATTTATCAGATTTTTAAATGGTCTCAAACGTTCATAATGTTGTCATATTCCTAAAACTGGGTAGCCTATATAAATTCAATTTTTAGTCTTTGGGTCACGAGTTATTACCGTACTATAGAATTTATGAGAAATCCATCAAACCATGTATCTTACTCCTCAACATAATTTTCTTCGATTAGCTCCATGTATAACAGATTTCACCATGAAGTCTTGTTCTAGCTAGGGAAATGTAATATGCACCATTTTTTTCCAATCCTTACAAACCCTTACAATGACATAATAATTACTAAATTAGGCTTGTCTTTTACTAAAACTATTATTTCTCTATTTGTAGCTTCCTATAACATTAGCCGTTTAGATTATTCTTTGTCATTACCTATGTTTGATTCTTGCTAGCTAGGTATCGTGCCACTTTTCCTTTCTTCTGTTATCATATCTTTATCTTTTCTAATACAAATCAAGTTCTAATGACCTTCGTTTCCTTGTCCTTTGAGCACAATTCAGGGTTATTCATCTCTTATTTCGATATAGACTCTTAATGATCTCCCTAGTAAATAACGTTTTATGCGTTCAATTAATGGCCAATGATTCTCTAGTGATTTTTGAATCTACTGCGCAAACTTCAGTATCAGTTATAAACCTCAATTATAGGAGAAACTACTGCATTACTAACTCCCTCAGAAGGCGGCAATACTTAAAATAGTATCTCTAAATCACGTTCTACAGTACATAACCTCTAGCTCATCTTACCTTGTTCTTGGTTTCTGGTGCCACATTACTCCTACATGTAAGAGTTAACTTCTTTTCCTTCTTTGTCATTAATAGCTTCTAATATTCCACCTACAATATCATCATCAATTAATTCACATATATTCGATCATTGCTTTCTTCACATTATTTCATTACCTTAGAGATTTAACTTTTCCTTCTTTTGGAATCACATGCCCATCATTATTACTAATGACACTTAAAACCTACACTTGAAGCTTGTTTGTTACAAAAACTTAGTAAGATATTAATTGCAGTTATCTTTATATGCGATCCTAAGAAGGCTTAACTATACTGTTATTCTCATTCAAGTAAACTATGGCATATTCCTTCTTTCTCCACGAAGATCACTTGACCAAACTCTATTACGGTTTCATCCCACTTCCATCCAGGAATATCAATACATGAAGCCTCTCTGTCGGTGTTCGATATTTTTTTATTGCTCTTCAACGAATAAGACACTTCATTAATTATTTTGTGGTAACCTCATTGGGGTGTACTATACCATGTTCAATATAGGGTTATGTTATGTTGTTATCATGAATTTGACTGGGGAAAATACGCTATTTGGGAAAATATGTCAGCTTTATTCTAAGTGAAATTTTACTCCTTTGGTCATTGGTAAACTATCGTGAAGTCTACGTTTACCTTGTCTTGTTTTCAACCTAAAAATACATGAGCTCTGAAGTGTCCATAAGGTTCTTTTACTGTTCTGTCCTGATTCACTATTTGGTAAAAACATCCGGGTATCTAGTCACCATTGTCCTTATTCGTGTTCTGTTGCTAGTAAATTATTTTGAGTCATAGTTCGTCTTGTTCCTACCTCGGTGAAACACTTGAGGAAACATACTGGTTGTATTAGTTATTTTCCCTTCAAATATGTACTTGATGAAATTTCGGCTTTATTTTGACTCCTAGGGAGCTCATTGTTATTCCCTATAAAATCCTTTTTTTGCTGTACTTTTTCTTCATTTCCTAAATGGAAAAGTCTGGTACTCTAACGTCCTTAGTTATGTCTAACGGTGCAAGCTAGATTTGTATAAAGGTATGTAGTATTAATGAATTAAAAACTGAAAATACATCTTGATGCTCATGTACTTTTGTCACCATTTGACAATTACTCTCTTATTTATTGTATCTCCTTGAAAATTCCACTTCCACCTTATAGCCTAGAACCTTTCTCTTATTATTATGCTTTGCATTGTATTCGAGGCCCTCATGATTTCTATGCCTTGTATACCTTTCCTAAGGGTAATGCCTCATTAATCAGGATCAAATGACTTCAGTCGTGCCTTGAAGGTATTACACTACATCTTGAGTCTACTTGTTCCTGAGAACATCATTAGTAGTACATTGTAGTGGTCCATCGCTGGCATGATTCTCGTAGCATAAGAATCACTCAGCTTAGAGATACATTCCCAACTGCATCAACGACACAATTTGAGAATTTTGACGAATCAAGCTGGATCAAGTCCAACATTATAAATTCGGCCAAGAAAAGATTTAAATGACTTGAGACACATCATTTGGGCCTTGTAAATGGAAGCCCACGAAATTTGGAGGATTTTGTGCAAAAGGGATGATTTTGTCATTTTGGGAAAAGTTACCTCTTTTGTTGACTTTTTGATTTTTATCTTTGTAATATTGACTAATTATGACTTTAGTTATTATTTGCAACTAAGTTAGCTAAGTCATTTAGTTAAATTGGTTTAGAACTAAGTTAGTTAGTTAAAGGACCTATTGGGCATTCTTTAGAAAAGATGTCCTTTTTGTTGACTTTTTGTTTTTGATCATTTTGCCACTTGCATAAAGATCTTGGAGGGGATATTTGTAATATTTAGTAAATGACTACTTTGGGCTTTAGCTTTATGTAGCCATTGGGTAGTTTTAGGACCTTTTAGTCTTTTTACCTTTTGAATGGCATTTTAGTAAATTTGCTTATCCTATATATTGTAAACTTTGTCTTCTTCAATAATAACACACAAATTTCGAATTTCTTCAAAGAAAAATGGCTATGGCTGAATTTCAAGCTTAAGGGAGGGATTCCCCTTTGTTTCAGCTTTGACTTATCTAAGGCGTGGCAACCTTGGTGGCGTCTCCGTGCTAGCATAACACTGCAATGAATCATCTTAAGGGTTCTCAAAGACAAGTTCTTTGTGGGTCTTCTTTGTGGCATCGGAAGGGTTTTGTTCCTACAAAATCGAATTCACGGTGCTTGGGGTTCTATCTGTTGCGAGGGGTTTGCTTGGCCTTAAACATCCAAGTGAGTTCCGCGTCATTTGGTATCAGAGCTTAGGGTTCCAAGGTCTAAGTTTTCTATCTTTACTTTGTGTTTTTTCATTTAGTCTTTATTGTGTTTGTTGGTCATCAAGATATTTGTTCGTCTTGATTCTTGGTTTTTTGTTTCTTAAGTGTTTTTGCCTATTTTGAATAGCCTGTGACCGGCATACCGGCCTTATACGGCATATCGATGAAAAATATACATTAGACACAGCCTCTGGAACCGGAAAGTTTCATACCGGTCTTTCTGGGGATTGCATATCTTCTGAAACTGGGTAAGTTTCATATCGGCATTCATACCGGAATTCATACCAGTCTAACTGGGTATTACATAGCTACTGGAACCAGGGTAGTTTTCATACCGGTCTCATACCAGACTAAATACCAGCCAACTTGTTCCAAAAATATATCTACTGGAACCGGGCTAGTTCATATCGACTTACATATCGGTCTATATACCGGCGAACCTGTGAGTAAAAAAATAGCTACTAGAACCGAGAAGCAACCATACCGGTCCCATACCGGATCCCAAACCGACCAACATTTAGAATTTTTTTTAAGAGCTCAAGTAACCTAAAAAAAGAGTAAAAAAGTTCCAAAATTTGGTTGAGATTGGTTGGTTCCATATCGTCAATTGGGTGTCCGTGAAGGGTTATTCAACAAAATTTCTATTGGGGCACCAAATTTTCATCCCAATTTGCATACGTCCGGGATTGTTTGCATGCTTGTTTGCTTTTGTCATAGTTTGTGATTTCCTTATTCTAAGCATTCTAGTTTTAGGTTTCTTTGAATTGAGTCATTGTTGTTAGTTGAGTGTCGTCAATTAATCTTTAGTTATTACAAGTTTGTTAGGTTTGTTTAATATCGTAGTTTGTAATTTGTGTCAAAAAAAGAAAAAGTCAACAAAATGGACATCTTTTCTAAAGAATGCCCAATAGGTCCTTTGACTAACTAACTTAGTTCTAAACCAAATTAACTAAATGACTTAGCTAACTTAGTTACAAATAATAACTAAAGTCATAATGAGTCAACATTACAAAGATAAAAATCAAAAAGTCAACAAAAGAGGCAACTTTTCCCAAAATGACAAAATCATCCATTTCACAAAATCCTCCAAATTTCGTGGGCTTCCATTTACAAGGCCCAAATGATGTGTCTCAAGTCATTTAAGTCGTGTCTTGGTCGAATTTATGGTGTTGGACTTGATTCGGCTTGATTCGTCAAAATACTCAAATTGTGTCGTTGATGCAGTTGGGAATGTATCTCTGAGCTGAGTGATTCTTATGTTACGAGAATCATGGCATTCCCTCAATCCTCGAAAGGATTCGTCCTCGAATCCAAACCTGGATCAAAGATAAAGATTAGAAATTACCCGTGGTCGATTCAAAATTTCACTACCACCATGATTACTAGGTAGCCCAAACTGGCTCGTGTCATTCTACAAAATGACCTGGAACTCACTTGGATGTTTAAGGCCTAGCAAACCTTTCGCAACGGATAGAACCCTAAGCACCGCGAATTCAATTTTGTAGGAATAAAACCCTTCCAATGCCACAAAGAAGACCCACAAAGAACTTATTTTTTAGAACAATTAAGATGATTCCATGCAGTGTTCTGCTAGCACGGAGACGCCACCAAGGTTGCCACGCCTTAGATAAGTCAAAGCTGAAACAAAGGGGAATCCCTCCCTTAAGCTTGAAATTCGGCCATAACCATTTTTCTTTGAAGAAATTCGAAATTTGTGTGTTATTATTGAAGAAGACAAAGTTTACAATATATAGGATAAGGCAAATTTACTAAAATGCCCTTCAAAAGGTAAAAAGACCAAAAGATCCTAAAACTATCCAATGGCTACATAAAGCTAAAGCCCTAAGTAGTCATTTACTAAATATTACAAATATCCCCTCCAAGATCTTTATGCAAGTGGCAAAAAGATCAAAAAGAAAAAGTCAACAAAATGGACATCTTTTCTAAAGAATGCCCAATAGGTCTTTTAACTAACTAACTTAGTTCTAAACCAATTTAACTAAATGACTTAGCTAACTTAGTTACAAATAATAACTAAAGTCATAATTAGTCAACATTACAAAGATAAAAATCAAAAAGTCAACAAAGAGGCAACTTTTCCCAAAATGACAAAATCATCCCTTTTGCACAAAATCCTCCAAATTTCGCGGGCTTCCATTTACAGGCCCAAATGATGTGTCTCAAGTCATTTAAGTCTTGTCTTGGTCGAATTTATGGTGTTGGACTTGATTCGGCTTGATTCGTCAAAATGCTCAAATTGTGTCGTTGATGCAGTTGGGAATGTATCTCTGAGCTGAGTGATTCTTATTCTACGAGAATCATGTCATTCCCTCAATACTCGAAAGGATTTGTCCTCTAATCCAAACCCGGATCAAAGATAAAGATTAGAAATACCCGTGGTCGATTCAAAATTTCACTTGCCACCATGATTACTAGGTGGCCCAAACTGGCTCCTGTCAATCGTTATTGGGACTATTTAACTAGGATTGGGAAGAGGGTCGAGTTATCGTGCAAGAATACTAATTCTAAAGGGTCTCTTGAATGTAATGCCTAACCTCTATTCTAGTTTGGTCCTTTACCGATATTCACATTATCTCCTACTAGCAATTCTCTGAAAACATAACTTACTCCAAGTCTTACTGTACTCTCTTAGTTACATATTTCTGATAGTTTCGTCTTTTTCTTCTTATTAGTTTCCCATCTTGGCTTGATAGAAAGGTCTTGTAAAATATACATTTTTTTTGGATAACCGGGGTGGTCCGGGCCAGCTTACGCGCACCTCGACTAATCCCCGGGACCTATGCCCCGTGCCCTCGGAAGTTTCCCAACACAGATCAGGGTAAGTCGCTGGCTTTTCACACTAGGGGACATGGCCCCAAGGAAATGTATCTAGTGGGATTCGAACCTTGAACCTGAGAGGGAGCAAACCACTCAAGCACAAAGCCTTTACCACTGAGGCAACCCCTTGGAGTTTTGCAAAATATACATTTTACTCATATAAATATTATATGCTCTACCTTATTCAAGTACTCGAATTCTATGAGTTCTTACTTCTTCAAACACTTTAGGTTTGGTAGCAGGCTAAGATAACTTTACTAAATTTGGCTAAACTTAAAACACATAAAAAACGGTTCCACTATTCAGGAAATGTAAACTTATATGTCTCATCTAGATTCTCATGTACTCAATTGATCTGACTAGTTTACTATCAAACACTTTATATATTATGTTGGGTTCTTAACTATACCTAACTGAGGCTATATCAAATTCAGTATTCAGGAAATGGATATGTGCGTCTTATAAATAGCTAGGGAAAACAGTACTGCTACTACTTGTCAAGGCTCTGTAGTAGTCTGGGTGAGTGTCTAAATACTTACTGGGGTTGGTATTGTGGTATGGGGATTTATAACATATAATACTGATGGTCATATGGGTCTTGCTATGGCTTGGGGTTACACAACTCTATCAACTATTTTGTGTTTGTGTTGTAATCTTCGAGTTGCGTTATCTACGTCTTGACTTGTATTACATTTCCTTACATTTCTTGGGTTTTCAAGGTTTCTCATTTACTGGATTTGTTTCTTAGGGTTATATAGATTACTACTATGGTTGGTATAGTCTATGGACTTCAGTTGGTGCTGTAATCTTCAAGCGAGCTTGTATACGTCATATGTTATACTAGGCTCTCTTACTAATTTCTACAGCTTGATGGATCTCTACCTAGTAGTCTTATCTCTTAAGGTTTTCTATTTCTATTTTGCGGTATACTGCGGTGGGTACTAGGTCTTCTTAAAGATAGCTTTATCTATTCTGGTCAATAAGGACTGAATGACAAACGGTGTTTAATACTTTTGTACCAGTGTCATTTATCACTTTCTATGGCTGAATCCATTACTGTTTTAAGAATATGTATGAGATGGACCCTACTCGAACGTTTTCTTATCCAGTACCTCTACGGGGTCGGGCAATGGTCAAGTTACGGTTTCACCTACTTTGGACTCCTTTGCAAATATAACCAATTTACTGCTTCTTATGATATCGGTCTTACTAAGTCTCGATTCTAGACTAGAGTATCTGGAATTCTCACGTTCTTCTAGGTATCTCAAGCCTATGGGGAATTTTCACAACTAGAACAGATTTCTTGCTCCTTTTTATTTTATTTATTTATTATTTTTTTCTATCTACCTTCCATCCCTCTGAAAGCTTGCTAAGTATACATGGATCCTGAAAGTTACTAGATCTACTATATGGTATTTTCTAAGGAGGGAAGAAATGTTACTCTCTATTTGTCATTCTTATGTCTATTTCTGCTCATTCTATTCTCTTTCAGCTCATGCATTTTCTTTACTATCTTATTTTTTTTCTATTCAATCTATTATCTCGGCTTACTCTAAGTATATACAACTTTCTTTATTTTCTAGTTCTGCACGTTCTTTTAGTCTTTCTCTTTTTAACCCTTCAAGATGTATTCTCGAAAACTTCACCAATTGTTCTTATCGCTTATCATGTCTGAACGTCGGGTGCCATATTCGAATGGTTACAGAAGGATTTCGTTATAATAAGAATTCTAGTTTCAGATTATGGGAGGGATATTCAAATGATTCTCATAAATTTCACTAACCTTTCTTTAAGGCTTGAGGACGTACTCGATGATTGGATACTAGAGAGGTAGTGCCACGTATACGGGTACCTCGGGCATACTACGTATACAAGACCACAACACTCTACCCACTGCAATCACTGATTCTCTATACTATGCTTTGATACCAACTTTGTGACATCCCCCCGGAGATGTTACCGATAGGTGACATGTCACCATATCACCCTCAGCCTCTAACTGACTAACTGACTAACTGAAATCTACTGCTTTTCTTATTGTTTGACAATCACAAATCACACAATTACATTAGAGGGCTACTTGCCCAACTTAATTTCATTGAGCAACATTTGTTCTTTACAACTCTAAACTTGCTATGCTAAGCTCTAGTAACTTCGACTCTGACATCCTTAAGTAATGACTCTCATGCAACTATTACATCACTTGTACTTGAACTCTTACAATAATGACTTCAACTAATTCATATACTTCAGACTCGATTGCCATGTGGACCCAATAACCCTAGTGACTGCAAACAATATCCATATTCTCGAGCTCATCCTCTGAGTATACCTGTAAAATAGAAAACACTGGAAATAGGGGGTTAGATCATTTGAAAAACCTAGTGAGTGGACAGTTTATGTAACATCCTCCTCTCAGAGATGCTACCGGCAGGCGACAGGTTAACATGATAACCTTCAGCCTCTAACTGACTGACTGATTAATTGAACTCTACTACTTTTCTTATTATTTGACAATCACAAATCACACACTTATACTAGAGGGCTACATGCCTAACTTAAATTATTTAAACAACCATTGCTCCTTACAACTCTGTGTTAGCCACATTAGACTCTAGTAACTTTGACTCTGACAACCTTGCGTAATGACTCACAAGCAACTAACACATGACTTGTACTTTAACTTTTACAACCTTGACTTTAACTAATCCATATACCTCGGACTTGACTGCCATATGGATCCTATAACCCTAGTGATTGCCATTAGTATCCATCCTCTGGAGCTCGTTCTCTGAATAGACCTACAAAACAGAAAGCACTAGAGAGTGGAGGGGTTAGATCGTTTGAACGTCCTAGTGAGTGAACGGTTTAAAATTGGAGCTAAAATGATTTATGAAAAAAATTATTATTCTAAAATCGAAATCATCTCAAGAAAGCTAATCTTTTCTGAAAACTCTTTTCTTGTCCGAAAATAATCTCTTTCTATAAAAATTTTCCAGAAACTTCTTTCTTTCTGTAAAACTCTGAGATCTCTTGTAAAACTAATTCTTGTAAAACTCTTTCATAAACCGTTGTTCAGAAAAAATCACATTTGAAAACCAACTGACGTATGTGGGCGTTACGTATCGCCGTCCCTCCACACGCCTAACTAATGTCTTGGGGCATTACGTATCGCCGTATCTTAAGTCACTGAACTACAGATAGGAGCGCTAATCAATGCTGCCATTCTGGCCCTAAAATTAGGATTTATGGGCGTTACATATCGTCATCCCCATAGTCCTGAAACTACATGTGCACATGTCTCTATATTTGTCAATTCCATAATCCGTCAGTTCGAAAAGTCTTTGAGATTGGGTTTTTCCCCCAATCTAAAAAAACTCATAAAAGAACTCTTATCAAAATATTAAAGCACAATAACATTTCTCAACTGATCAGAAAACAATTTTAAACTTATCAAAAGAATCAATACTTTTAGCATCATTTGAAAATATAACTTAGATATCATCAAATCAAATTCATATTACTTTATAAAATCAAGAAAATATTATGAAAAGAAATTATCCACTCACAGATTTAGGAACTGACTGGCATAACTTCACAGTGTCGAAGAAAGTTATGATTCCTGCCGATAGTCTATAATCGATAAACTTTATTAGAACATAAGTTGTGAGATATACTTATGATAAATAAATAAAATATGCAATGCATGAATACTTGACTTCGCTGAGTTACTAACTTATAAGCGTGGACTATGAATTTTTACGGGCTAAGGTTTGGAGTTACACAAGTGCAGGAGTGGGGATTTAAATTCTACTAGTAACTAAGAATTCATTGCTCAAATGTCTAAGTTTGAAAATTCTCTAAAATGAATTGGGAATGAATCTAAAGCTAAAATTTTAATAAATTGGTCTGTAATGTATCTAATTTATGTTAGTTTTTACGGATCTTAATTCCGATGTAAAAAAATTAAGTTAGGAACTAAAGTTCAGGGGCTATCCAAATTAAAAACTAGGTGCAGAGGCAGCAGATACCACTACTTCCTTTTTAGACCGGTCTTTTGTTCTTGATCGGTCTAACCCGGGTGTAGTGGATGGTGTTTGTGGGGTTGTGGGTGGTTCCATTGTGCCTAGTTGTTGCTCGAAGGAGGGTGTGGGGTTTGATCCTTTGATTGGTATATGGGCTGCTGGTGGCCGAGTGGGTGTTGTTGATGTTGTGGGTAAGGCAGAAACTAAGGTTTGTGGGAATTTAGGGACTGTGTTGCCGATTGTGCAGGGTGATGTGCAGTCTGTTTCTTCTCCTTTCTGTGAAGTTTCGGCCGGCGTTCAAGAGGGGTTGGTAGCCCTGTCGGTGAAAAGTTAGAGTCATCGGCAGAGGCTCCTGTTTGTGATTCTCTGGCCCATAATGTTGTGTCTGCAGTGGCTGACTTGTGTGATTCCGTGTGTAATGAAGCTGTGTTTGTTGCCGGTGAGGGTACTGCTGTTTCGGTCTTGAATAATATTGTTTCTGTGAATGAGGTTGGTGGTGCCGTGAGTGCTGGTAACAACATTGGTGATTCTTGTCCTGTGTCTTGTGGTGTTTTAGCCCCGAATCCTGGGAATGTTTCGTCGGCAGTGAAATTGAGTGCTTTAGCTGGTGGTGTTAGTGTTTCTGGGGTTGTTAAGGCAGTTGGTGGCGCTAGTGCCTCTGGGTTTGCTAAGGCAGATAGTGCTTGTGTGAATGGTCAATCTAATGCTTTTGGTCTTACTGTCTCGTCTCCTGCAGTAGCTTTGGTGGGCAGTCTTCTGCTTGTCCTAAGAGTTATGCTTCTGCGCTGAATGGACCCAAAGTAGTTGATTCACTTGACTCAGCTTATTTTTCCACCGCACTGCACTATGTTCAACCTAGTGTTATTGATGGTAAGGTTGTAGTGTGCCCTCCTGCTGAGGTTATTGAAGAGGGTAGTGTGTATTGGCGGAGTACATTGGTTGGTTACTTTGTGGGTAAAAGACTTCCTTTTCAAACTGTCAACTCTATTACACACAAGTTATGGGGGAGGCTTCTAGAGGTTCTTACCTCTGATAACAGTTTCTTTTTGTTTAGATTTGATAGCCTTAAAAAAGCTAGTGCGGTGTTGGACGAAGCCCTTTGGCATATGGCTAATAGACCGTTGGTTCTCAAACTTTGGCAACCTGGCTTATCTTTGACCAATGAGGACTTGTTCAAGGTTCCGGTCTGGGTTAGACTCTTTCATCTGCCTTTTGACTTATGGACGGCTAAAGGGATTAGTTGTGTGGCTAGTGTAGTTGGGAGACCTCTCAATGCTGACAATATTACCCTTTCTAGGAAACGGCTCAGTTTCGCTCGAGTTTGTGTTGAGATTGATGCTCGAAATCCCCTTGTCGAGGAGATTGTTTTCCAATATCCTGATGGTACTAGGGTACCTATTAGGGTTGAGTTTGAATGGGTTCCTGTGAAATGTACTACTTGTGAGGTTTTTGGCCATTCGGTGAATTCCTGCCCTAAAAAGCTCCTAGTAAGGAGGTTAGCAAACCCTCTCTGTCCTGGATTCCCAAGCCATCTATTCCTTCAATGGATAAAGTTGTTACGGCTAACACTACTAAGGTAAAGGAGGGTGTCCTGGATTCCGGTCTCTAAGAAGAAGAAAGGCAAGGGAGCGACTGTGACCACTCCTGTTAGCTCGAGCGGTGATGTGATTCAGGATGTTCCCTCTAACAGGGTTCTTGTTTTGGGTGAGTGCTCTTCCAATAGGTTGGAATCGGCTCTGGTAACTCCTCATATGTCTGTGGTTTCGTCTAAGGCAGTTATTACGAAGGCATAGGGTAAAGAGGAAGGTGAATGTTCCCGTGCTTCTTCACTTCTTGTCAAGGATCTTCCTAAGTCTGTTTTAGCTGAGTCTCCGCCTTCTGGAACTTATTATTCGCCCACGTCCAATGATAACAGTTTGGCTAATAAGGTCATTGATTCTCAGAAGATCAGGAAATTGGTTTATGGTAACAAATCTAGAAAGGGTTCTGGTGGAAAGAGGAGTCATAAACGGCAGTCCCCGAGAGGGGGTCGACGACACTGATTTGTTTGGGTTTGGCTCTACTCTTCTCTGTTTTAATGATTTTTGGTTGTTGGAACATTTGGGGTCTCAATGACCCAATTGAACAAGTTGAAGTTAGGAGGTTTCTTCGTGATGAAAAACTTTTTTTGTGTGGTTTAGTTGAAACTAAGGTAAAGGAGGTTAATTTTGTGAATGTATCTCGTGCGATTAATCCTTCATGGAAGTTTTTTTGCCACTCTGATATTCTTTCGTTTGGCCGTATTTGGGTGTGTTGGAACCCTAGTGACATTGATGTTAGCATTATTCGTTCTCCATCTCAAGTTATTCATTGTAGTGTGTCTCATATTTCAGGGTTGTGGACTTGTGTAGTTTCGGTGGTTTATGGTGAGTGTGACTACGAGAAGCGTCGGGAGCTTTGGGCCGACTTAGTTTCTAGTGGTAGTGTTTTTGATGACTCTCCGTGGCTTGTTTTGGGAGACTTCAATGCTATTCGCTCTCCGATTGAGCATTGTGGTGGATCTGTGGCATGGCCGGCTTGGAAAGATGATTTGGGCTGCTGTTTGGGTCAGGCTGGTTTGGATGATCTTCAGTTCTCTGGTTGTCAGTTTACTTGGTTCAATAAGCAGATTCAGTCCCCTATTTGGCGTAAGTTGGACCGTGTTCTCGCTAATTCGTCTTGGGAGTGTCTTTTTCCGGGTTCTGCTGCCCGCTTTCTTCCCCCTCGGATTTCAGATCATTCTCCTATGGTGGTTAAACTTGCAGAGCTCCCAAAGAGGAAAATTCCCTTCAAATTCTTTGATTTTTGGGCGGATCATCCTGATTTTCTCTCAGTTGTGGCTAGGGCTTGGGACATTGATGTTCATGGTACTCCGATGTTCCGTTTATGTTGTAAGCTGAAGAGTGTTAAGATGGCCTTGAAGAAGTTTAATGTCGAGCATTTCTCTCAGATTCCGAGTAAGGTTTTGGAGATTATGGAGGGAGTTGGATAGAGTGCAGTGTGCTTTACAGGAGTGCCCCAGTACCCCGCTCTGTTAGCTGAAGAAGCTAGTCTTTCGTTACGGTATGGTGACATGTGTCGTGCTGAGAAGGCTTCAATAGACAGAAATCTCGTGTTCAATGGCTAAATCTCGGGGATCAGAATACTAAATTCTTTTTTACTGCTATGAAGAGTTTTCACGGCCGTAGCAAGATTACTTCTATCACAAAGGAGGATGGGACCCGTGTGGAGGATGATGTTTTGGTTAGAGATGAGATTGTATCTTTTTTTAGACCCTTTTGGGCCCCCAGCATAGTCAGCAGGATATTGATAGGGTTGCCCTTAGATCTGCAATTACTAGGCATGTGACAGCTGAGCAGAGTGAGTCTCTTGCCCGGGAGGTTTCTGATGAGGAGATTAAGGCTGTCTTGTTCGCGTTGAAGGACAATAAAGCTCCAGGCCCAGATGGTTTTAATTCGGGTTTCTTTAAGAAGTCTTGGAGTGTTGTGGGGGATGATGTCCTTTGTGCTATTCACTCTTTCTTTTCCTCTGGGCGTCTCTTGAGGCAGGTTAATGCTACTTCTATTGCTCTGATTCCTAAGATTCCCAACCCTTCCCAGGTTAAGGATTATCGGCCTATTTCTTGTTGCAACACTATTTACAAGTGTATTGCTAAGCTTATTGCGAATAGGATCAAGGTTATCCTTCCTTCAGTGATTAGTCATAATCAATCTGCTTTTGTTGCGGGTAGGCGTATCAGCGACAATATTCTTTTGTGTCAGGAATTGGTTCGGAATTATCATCGGTCTGGTGGTTCCCCGAGATGTGCTCTTAAGATTGACTTGATGAAAGCTTATGACACTGTTCGTTGGGACTTTTTGGTTGAGGTTCTGCGGACTGTTGGTTTTCCAGAGAGGATGGTGGGTTGGATTCAGGAGTGTATGACTTCTACTAGGTTTTCTGTGTCTATTAATGGGGAGTTGCATGGTTTTTTCTCTGGGGGTCGCGGGTTGCGACAAGGTGATCTTATGTCTCCTTATCTCTTTGTCTTGGCTATGGAAGTTCTGTCAGGCTTACTTCATAAAATGGCTCTTAATCAGGATTTCAAATTCCATGGGCGGTGTTCTAAGAACCGTCTCACTCATCTTTGCTTTGCGGATGACCTTATGATTTTCTGTAAAGCGGATGCCTCCTCGGTTTCCTTGATCAAGGATTGTCTCAGGCAGTTCAGTGGTTTATCAGGTTTAATCCCGAATCCTGCTAAAAGTCATTTCTTCTCCTCTGGTATCTCTCCTACCCTTCAGGACCAGCTGCGTCATGTTCTGGGCTTCCAAGTAGGGATTCTTCCAGTGCGGTATCTGGGAGTCCCTTTGATTTCTACTAAACTCCGGGCCTCAGATTGTGCTTCTCTTGTGGATCGTATTGTTATGCGTGCTAAAAGTTGGAGTAGTAAGTTTCTCTCTTATGCGGGGCGGCTTCAGCTCATTAAATCTGTTTTATTCTCCATTCAAGTTTATTGGTCTTCTTTATTTATTCTTCCTAAGTCTGTTATTAGGAAGGTGGAGACGATTCTCCGTTCTTTCCTTTGGAAGGGTAGTGAGCTCACCTCTTCTGGAGCGAGAGTGGCTTGGAGTAGAGTTTGTTTACCTCCCAATGAGGGGGGTTGGGGATTAAGAGATTGGAATCTTGGAATAGAGCGGCTATTGTTAAGCACATTTGGTTCATTTGTTCTGGCCAGGTTTCTTCTTGGTCGAATTGGGTTCAGTCTTATTTGTTGAGAGGGAGAAGTTTTTGGGAGGTGTCTTGCCCTACAGATTGCTCTTGGAGTTGGCGTAAGATTTTGGAGCTTCGTTCTTGGTCCCGGGCGGATGAGAGTTAGGATTGGGAATGGTGAGAAGACTTTATTGTGGTTTGATTTTTGGCATCATATGGGTCCGATTGTGGATACGTTGGGTGAGAGAGTGATTTATGACTTTGGCTTGGATAGGATGGCTACAGTTGCTTCCATTATTTTCGATTCTTCTTGGCGATGGCCCCCATCTAGGTCTGCCACCCTTGTTGATCTGGCTCGGGCCCTTCTTCCGAATCCTTCTAGCTTGAGGGAGGATGAGCTGGTTTGGGTGGATGATAGTAGAGGGAGATTTTCAGTGGATAGTGCCTGGAATGCTATGCGGTCAATGGGAACCTTGGTGCATTGGTTTCGAGTTGTGTGGTTCCGGAAGGCCATTCCCCGCCATTCCTTTTTGCTTTGGATGTCTATTCAGGGAGGCCTTTGTACTCAGGATAGTTTTGATGAGTTTGGTATCTCTGTGGTTGTTCTAGTGAGGATATTGATCATCTTTTCTTCAGTGCTCATTCTCTTCTAAGGTCTGGTCGACTGTGCTGGCTATGTGTGGGTTAGATTGGAGTTGCCGAGATTGGCTTCAGACTGTTGAGTGGATGTGTCAGTTTTCTGACGCCTTTTTGCACATCTTCCTGTTCGGCTGTCATTTGCCGCGTCAGTTTACCATTTATGGAGGGAGAGGAATGCCCGCACTTATGATGCGCCTCTTCGGCTTGTTTCTGTCCTGCTTAGTGATATTGTTTTTGATGTTCGGATTCGTGCTAGCTTTTGACGGAAGGTGAATCCATCTTATGACAATAAATGGCTTCACCTATCCTGGCACTTGCCCGATGACATTTTCTGTTGATCTTCTTTTGCTTGTAGCCTTTCGGCTTTTCTTCTAGGAGGGCATGTTCTCTCTAGTTGTTTGGGGTATGCCCCTTTGCTCTTGTATAGTTTTATTTTGGTTAATACACTTACTTTATCCACACCAAAAAACAATCTAGCTCGGGCATTTATTATAATTATCTTTCTTTTATTCATTGAAATATCATCAAATCAGAATTATGAAATATTCTTCTATTAACATATATCATACAATCTTCAATCATGCATACATATATATAATGTAATTATATTATCATGCACTATTATTCACAAAGACTTCCTCTTATGTAAACATACAACTCATACAGACATCATTCATAAATACATATAAACATAATAATGCTATCATGCATTAATATTAGCTGTATGCATCTCAATTAATTTCTAGAATATATGGTCTATATGCATAGCATGTCATAAAACTGATGATGCCACTAACATTGCTGACTTGTTCTTTAGAGAAGTAGTACGACTCCATGGGATTCCACGAAGTATAGTTTCAGATTGTGATGTCAAATTCCTTAGTCACTTTTGGAAAGTTTTATGGGGTAAGTTGGGAACTAAACTTTTGTATTCTACTACTTGCCACCCCCAAACTGATGGTCAGACCGAGGTTGTTAATAGGACTTTGACTCAGTTATTGCGTATTATTATCAATAAGAACTTAAAAACCTGGGAGGATTATTTACCTTTTGTTGAATTTGCATATAATCGTAGTATTCATTCCTCTACATCTTACTCACCATTTGAAATTGTTTATGGTTTTCAGCCACTAACTCCATTAGATTTGTTACCTTTGCCTGTTGATGAGCATGCGGGGCTAGATGGAAAGAGGAAAGCTGATTTGGTGAAGCATATACATGAGAAAGCAAGAGAGCAAATACAACGAAAGAATGAGCAATATGCTTCTCATGCTAATAAGGGAAGAAAGCGTGTGGTATTTCAGCCCGGAGATTGGATTTGGGTACACATGCGCAATGAGAGATTTCCTGAACAACGTAAATCTAAGCTACAATCGAGAGGGGATGGTCCATTTCAAGTCTTGGAACGGATTAATGACAATGCATACAAGCTGGATTTACAAGGTAAGTATAATGTGTTTGCTACATTTAATGTTTCTGACTTAACTCCTTTTGATGCAGGTACAGATTTGAGGTCGAATCATTTTCAAGAGGGAGAGGATGACATGATCTAGGCCGACAACAAAGCAAAAGACCCATTACAAGTACCAGAAGGGCCAATTACGAGGCAGATGACCAAAAGACTCAGAGAAGCAATGGCGGGATTAGTTCAGAGTTTTATGGCCGATTGCAACAAACAAATAGAGACGCATGTGGGCTTCAATAGAGAAGGCCCAAAGCCACTTCACTTGGCCCAAATCATCTTCAAAGGCCTTTGAAGACTTGAAGACTTTGGTATTTTTGTAATTTATCCTTTAGGGGCATTGTTGTCTTTATGCCCTTAGGGTTTCTCTTTGTAACACTATTTAAGCTTTCTGTCTTTTTCATTTGGAGGACAATCAACGAAATTTATAAAAGCTCAAAAGCTTAAAGTTTTGGCTATGGCCAAATTCTTGTAAGGGAGGGATTCCCCTTTTCAAGTTTGAATCGACTTATCTAAGTTTTGGAAAACTTAGTGGCTTATCCATTGCTAGCAAAACACTACAAGGATTGATCTTAAAAGTTCTCACGGGCAAGTTCTTTGTGGGTCTTCTTTGTGGCCTTGAAAGGGTTTTGTTTCTACAAAATCAAATTCGCGGTTCTTGGGGTTCTGTCCGTTGCTTGAGGTTTGCTTGGATTTTGAATCCAAGTGGGTTTCTTGTCATTTGGTATCTAGAGCTCAGGGTTCCAAGGTCTGATTTTTCCTATCTTTTCTTTTGTTTGATTCTGTTTTATTTTCGTTCTTGTTATTTTCGTTTCAGTTCTTGTTGGATCTTGTTTCTTTTTTCGTTTTGTTTATTTCTGGATCTGATTTTGTTGTGTTTTGCATATCAGTTCATCTTCTATCATTTTCCAGTTCTGGGTTTTTGTTCTGTTCTTCATATCAGTTCATCATATACTTTCTGTTATTTAGCATATGTTGAAGAAATAAGCATGTTCTTTGGCGGCTGTGTGTTGTTTCTAAAACCCTAGTGAAGTTTGAAATCTGACTCTGAATTCAGACCCTAAAACTTAGCCTTTGAAATCAGACTCTAAAAACTTAGCCTTTGAAATCTGACTCTGAAATCATACCCTGAAACTTAGTCTCTGAAATCAGACCCTGAAGATTAGCCTCTGAAAATCAGACTCTGAAATCAGACCCTGAAAAATAACCTCTGAAATCAGACACTGACCAGTAGCCTCTGAAATCAGACCCTGAAAAGTAACCTCTGAAATCAGACCCTGACCAGTAGCCTATGAGATCAGACCCTGAAAAGTAACCTCTAAATCAGACACTGACCAGTAGCCTCTGAAATCAGACCCTGACCAAAAGCCTATAAATC